>JXPH01002455.1:243-11258 GCA_001014845.1 Mochlonyx cinctipes | reverse complement strand
CCCAATGTATCATATTGTCTGGTTTAGTACTAGAATCGAATTGTTTATGCTTAAAGTTATTTAAAAAAAGTATTACTGATTTTTAATCATTTAAAAAAAATATTGAAAAATTTTATATGGTAGCATATCCTAAACCTTAACCGATCGAGCTGAAAATTTTATATGATTTTTTTCTCACCAAATGGACACCTTTACCGCGTTGGCCCCTAAACTTTTCAGACATCATTTTTGAATCATCCTACTGGATATGATCTGATCCAATATACTTAATAGCTTCAAAAATGGCAAAAACTTCGGCAAAGAAGTTAGAAACGAAGTTTTAGAGCACAAATTTGTGAAGGCAGTTCTCGTTGTGATAGAATGAGCATCCAACTTCTCCATCAATTTTTGAGCCATCGGTAAAGATTTTTTCATAAGACTCGTAATTTTGGTTTACGAATCCGTTAAAGATAGCGTACAAGCTCAGAAAAAAGCTACTGTAAGAAATAATCAATCAAGCTCGATTCAGTTTTAATTTTTGAGCTTGAGAATAAAAATAAGATATANCTTGATCAGTAGAGCATCTGCCTATCAACCAGAAGGGTATGGGCTCAAATCCAACCTGTGACGATTGAATTAACGCGTTTTTTCGTCGTTGTCGAGAAGGTAGATCGCTTTGTGTGTGCTATTATTAATAAATAATAGGGTATACAAGGTAATTTTTGCCATGAATCGTCAGAGCCATGCTATCGAAAATTTATTTGCTGCAAAAACTTGGGATAGAAGGCGTTCGAATGGCGTTCATGTTGAAGAGGTTAGTCAGTTTCCTTGCAGTAAAAATTTAACACAACTTGATGGTCTCAATGAACTTGTAATTCATTAGCACAACCATTAAAGTTGTGGTGGTTCGGAATCCACTATAAGCTGTAAGTCCATTAATACATAAAAACAAATCCCTGAAATATAAGGACTCCTTGGTCCTGATAGTGAAATTTGAGAGCATTCAATCGAACCGAAGTCAATGAACCAGACATGGTGCCGCAGCAACTGCTGCAGTTTGTAACAGCTTTAGTACGGAGGCATTAATACGACTCACTGTACATAGTACCAATGGATCGGACTAGGATAGGAGGATAAAAAAACAGAGATTTGTGCACAATAACGTGGACAGATACTCTGACGATCATGTATGGCTTCAACGACTCTTAGAATACAGGCCTGCTGGTCTAATTCGATTCAGCTTGCAAAATATTCACGAGGTGGTTCGGGGCAGTAAATATATTTATTTTAAAAAATCCTAAAAGTTATTTTTATTCTGGTTTGTACATAGTAATTTGAATAGATTAGAGCAAAAGATAGCAGAAAATGTAATTCGTTTTAAACAATGCAAATTATAATGGGAAAAATAGGCGTCGGAGGCGGAGTGGGGTGGGTGGGAAAAATGATTTTTTGCAATTATAGATTTTATCAAAATGAAGTGGCGTGATTTTTATGACACCTTTTGTTTATTCATGCCGTAAATTTTAATTTTTCAATCTAATCGCGACAATATTCGAGGATAAATAATATTGAGCTAAAAATACCAACAACAAACGAAGTTGATGAGTTTTTCTATTTTGTTTGGGTGAAAATGCAAATAAAAATTCAAATACGCCAGCACTTCAGAATTTTTAGTAGGACTCTTTGAAATAAAAGCTTAAAATTCCAAAATTGATAAACTGAGGAGCTTATTATAATGAATCCAAAAGTTTTTTAATAAAAAATGTATAAACATTTTGTGTTTCTTTATTAATTAGGAAAAATACTAAAACTTATTCTGAATTCTTTTCTTCGAGGTTATTCACATCATAAAGTTGAAAGCCACACTTCAAAGAAAGTTTTGAGTTTGTGGGTAAATAATTAAAAATTCAGTGTTTCTATTTCTTTTACGTTCCAAAAATACCCTTTTCTCTAAATTTATGGGTGTGTTTTTGATATAATATACAAAAAGTATTTTATGTAAAAAGTTTTATTTATAGGTAGTTTATTTAAATTAAAGTATGTTTCTGTAGAATAACACCAAGTGAAACTAGTTCAAAGAGTCAAATTACACTCAGAAAAAAGTTATGTTATTTTTCAAGACCGCATAATGATTTTTCAGCTATGCTAAACAACTAACTTTTAATGATGTGGCAGTGTACAATATCATTTTCAATTACTTAAAATGGACGCCATTTTTCAAGTCGCTTCAACGTACTATTATGCTCGAGCGACGTAACAGTATGTTTCTAAGAACACAATATTTTCGAATCGGTTTTGGATAGTACGTTGCCCAAACGTCATATGACGTTGGAGCAGCTGTAACTGAGCGAAGTGAAATTAGAATTTGAGGTTAAAGTTTAAATAAAAATAATAGTATAATAATAGGGACTAGAGGGACCAAGCGAGTCCTCATATTTCAGAGTACTTTTTAGGCATTAATGGACGACCTACAGTTTATAGTAGATTCCGAACTACCACAACTTTAATGGCTATGCTAATGAGTTACCAGTTCATTGAGCGCATCAAATCGTGCCAAGTTTTGCTTTGAAGAAACTGACTATCCTCTTCGACATGAACGCCATTCGAAAGCCTTCTATCCCACACTTAAGTTTTTGCAGCAAGTATATTTTGGATAACTTGGCTTTGACAAGACAATACATGTCGGAAATCACCTTGTCAAACCTATTTTTTATTAATAATAGCATACACAAAGCAATCTACCTTTTCCACAACGATGAAAAGATGCAAACTTAGTTTCAACCTCACGTGCCCTGTGCCCTTGTGGGCAAACGTTCTACCGATCAAGCCACCAAGACAGTTAAAATAAAAACGTAGCAAACCACAAAGTGGATTATGTACAGCCATGAAACATTTTTTCCTATCGTGAAACACAGGATTGTTGTTGTTTCCCATGTTTCATGACAGAGAAAAATGTTTTATGATAGGTTATACGACTGTAGTTTATCATATTTATTGTATATTTTGTGATAGGAACTGAATTTAGACTTCGACAAAGTTAATATGTACAAATTTTCAAGAAGATTGGAAAAGTATTTACAGACTTATACACGAAAGTCTGGTACTTGAAAGCACCAGGAATTGATAATATTATCTCAAATTCAGCATAGGAACTGTTCTTGGTCATTTGCTATAAGCTTATACTCCAAATTTGAGCACATTTTGATCACTAGAAACCTAGAACTCGAGAATTGTAGAAGTGTCTAGTACGTAGGAGCCCCCAGTTCTCAATGTGTCACGGTCAAACAATTTCAGGTACTGTTTTCGAGTACTAACCAAAAGCTTATATTCCAAATTTGAGCTGATTCCGATCACTAGAACTCCAGAAATCTAGAAGTTTCTGGTACATAGGAGCTCACAGACTCCGATGTCTCAGGTCAAACTTCTTTAGGAACTGATTTAGGATACTTACCAAAAGTTTATATTCCAAATTTGAGCTCATTTCGATCACTAGAACTCAAAATTTGTGAAAATTCTGGTGAGTTTGTATGGGGGCCCCAGACCCAGTGGCTCGATTTGGCCCATTAACGAACTCGTGTTTGCTTTTGTTGAGAAAAGCCTCCATACAAAATTTCAGTAAAATCGGTTGAGAATTTTGGAACTAGTTGTCAACAGCTGCTTAACAACTGATATGCACTGCCAAACTTATAGAATAAAGTTACAAAGCATCTGACCAACAACTATCCACCTTCTAGAATAAGTTTGGCCAAAAGTTTTGACATGGCATGGCTACATGTCGGTTGCTGGTCTTTTTACCGTAGTCTTGTACTTTCATGTTTAATTTAACTTGAGTAGTGCTTACCGTCCGCCCAGCCAACATTCGTCCCCACCATTAGCCCCGGAATGAGATTGAATGATCTTTATTTCTACAGATTTAAATCCATGTCCAACATTATCAACAACGGGAAAACCATCGTTATAGAAACTTAAAAACGGAGTACACTAATAGATAATCGAAAGCTAAAAATGAATAGACTGTATCATTCCATCAGACCTATTTCTATAGCTAGAAGAGACCAGACCAGATCAGCTGTCTATCATTCGACTTGAGCCAAACATCATGGTGACTTACGTACGGGTTGAAACAAATAATTCATTTGAACAAAAGTAGATTCGGAACTACTACGTTTGATTGAAACTCAGTTACCTGAAGCTCGTCTCCCCGAATGACGTTTGCCCGAAACTCGTTGTCTCGAAGATCGTTCCCTTGTTTTTTGTTTGTTTGTTTTTTTGTTTTTTTTTTCAAGTTATAAGCTCGGAAAAAGATAATAAATTTTCGGGGTGATTTATGAACCATGCATGCATAATCTAATTCATTGAATCTTCTGATAAAAAGCAAGCATATACAATTGATTTTCTAATATCGTAAAACAATAAATAATGAATAATGATATGCCGTTCATATTGACATTGTGATACTATATGTCATATTAAATGATAATAAAAATCAAGTATGTATCAATAGTGATATAGAAACGTACGATAACGTATATTTAGATCATGTTTTAGTTTATAAGCTTTTCTACTTAGAATTCTAATTATTTGGATTTGGATTAGAAAATTATAATTTCAATTAACGAGTTTGAATTTCTAATAATTTAGATATATTCGAGCTCATCTTTAAATTTGATTTTAAATAAAATAAATAAATCTGAATAAAGTTCATATGATCTTTTTGAAGGCTCCAGATTGGCTAATATCAACTCGGGCTAGTCTGAGGAAGGGTCCGTCGACATTAGCGGTCTCTACAATGATCATAATGTGACCAAACACTGACGAGACCTATAATGAATGCGAAGGGTCAAAAGTTTAACCTCTTAACCTCGTCTGCAAGTCCGCGGATTTTGACCTAGCATAATAAAATGTTGCTCTTACTGACCTTTATCGATTTAAACTTTTAAATTTCGGCATTAGCTAAATTTGCGATAGATTTGGAAATCAGAAAATTTTATAGAAGAAGTGTGTATCTGAGAATATTTACCAAAAATTAAGAATGTGTATCAAATTATGGCAATGTGTATCAAATTCTGACAATGTGTATCAAAATATGAGAATGGGTAGCAAAATATTAGAATGTGTATCAAATTATGGGAATGTGTATCTAAATATTGAAAAATGTGTATCAGTTATGAATGCATATGAAATTATTGAAGAATGTGTATCAAATTATAACAATGCGTATCAACGTATGAGAATGAGTAGCAAATATCATAATGTGTAGCAAAATATGAGAATGTGTAGTAAAATATCACAATGTTTATCAAAACATGGCACTGTGGTGTTCCATAAATCTTCGTTAAATTTTGACAATTCATATCAAAAACAAAATCCACGGAGTGGTCCCTCAACCCCCATGACGGCTCATGATGCGCCAAGGACGACCTCAACCTTCATGATGGCCACGAGACGACCACATGATGGCTCTTCATGTCGTTCCTTCGATTCGAATTAACCAGAGTTTTGTTTCTTCTGCCAAAATTGGCTAAACAATACAAAAATTTGACACACATTGTTAAAATTTGCAACACAATCTAAGATTTTTTCTCACATTGTAAAAATTTTCAACACAAAATTGAAAAAGTTTCAAGTTTTATACACATTATTTTAACAATGTGTATCAAACTTGAAACTTTTTCAATATTTATTCGATTATTTCAACACCATTCAACTATTTGATATACAATTAAAATATTTGCAACAAAAATTTAATTTTTGCCACAACTCAGGAATTTGATACACAATGCAAGATTTTGTTACGCATTTGAGGAAATTTGCTTCATATTTTTCAAATTTTGATACCTACACATTTTTCGAGATTTGGTACACATTTTGTACTTTTTGCTACATATTTCACAGTTTTAGCTTTTTTTCTGTCAAAAAAAGAAATTCGGGTGACAAAAAAGGAAATTTGGGTGATATAAAAAGAAATTTGGGGACAAGAAAAATAAGTTTGGGTGTCACCCAAATTTATTTTTCTTGTCACCCAAAAGTAAATTTGGGTGACAAAATAAAGGAAAATTTTGTCACCCAAATTTCTTCTTTTGTCACCCAAATCTAATTTTTTGTCACCCAAATTTCTTTTTTTGTCACCCATATTTCATTTTTTGTCACTCATATTTCTTTTTTAGTGACCCAAATTTATTTTTGTTGTCACCCAAAAACGTATTTCCCTTAAAGAAAAGCTATTGCATTCAGTAAAACAATTTTTTTTCAGGTTCCTCGGGAAAAACTGCTCCAAATAGACTAAAACGTAAGAAAAAACAAAAAAAATGACTGTGTGTGTCTGACAAAGTCGTCTGTCGTGAGTCTTTGTCCTCGAAAACTCATCAACCGATTTGGCTGAAGTTTTGTGTGGAGGCTTTTCTCAACAAAAGTAAAGACGAGTTCGTTAATGGGCTGAATCGGACCACGAGGTCTGGGTCCATACAAATTTATCAGACTTTTCCAGAAATCCTGAGTTCTAATGGTCGGAATAAGCACACTTTTGGAATATAAGCTTTTGGTAAGTATCCAAGAACATTTCTTAAAAAAGTTTGACCCTAAGACATCAGGATCTGGGGGCTCTTAAGTACCAGGAACTTCAAGAATTCTTGAGGTCCCGTGATCAGAATGAGTTTAAATTTGGAATGTATACTTTTGGTAAGTTACTACCCTGTGTAAATGGAATATTCGGACACTGAACGGACATTAATGTGCGAACATTTGTAAGCACACTTTTAACATAATATCGTACACTTCTGTCTGTTACTTTTTTTTATTGTAATAGTGGAGTATTGATATTTGTTTTAGTTTCTTTTGACATTTTTATCATCAAATTGGAACGACAAACACGTGCAAATCATGTCGAATTAAAAAAATTATCAAAATATTGAAAATAAATGGTCGAAAAAGTGAGTAAAAATCATGTCTAACGCAAAAAGGTATTGCAAAAAAAAACATAATGCACATCAGACAGATGTGTCTGCTGAGTGTCCGCACACTACCTCTAAATTACATATAAAAGTGTCCGAACAATGTATGGGCAAGCGTCTGTAGTTTCTGTCTACTCGTGTCCGGACACGCATACGGAGGTTAAGAACAGTTCCTAAAAAAGTTTTATCTTGAGACACCCGGATTTGAAGGCTTCTAGGTACTGTCCACTTCCAGTTTTCTCGAGTTCTAGTGATCGGAATGAGCTGAAATTTGGAGCATTAGCTTTTGGTAAGTATCCAAGAACAGTTCCTATGCTAAACTTGGGATAATATCATCCATTCCTGGTGCTTTCAATTATACAATAAGTATGATGAAAAGCTGCATAATCCACTTTGTGGTTTCCTACGTTTTTGCAATCGATATCACAAGTTTTCTTTTACGTTTTTAAGTTTTGATACACATTTTTCAAAATCTATCACAAATTGAGCTAGCGCTCTTGCGCTCGTTCGACTAGAATTTTCAAGCTTCTGTGTCAGCCCCAGGGATAGTTTCTTTTATTCGTAGCAAATTTTTCATGCAAAAATAAATATTATTTGCAAGTAGAATAAAAGGGGGTAAGTATACGAGAGAGAAAAAAAAGAATTTAAATTTAAAAACGAATTGCTTTTATCGTGCCCAAAATTAATTTCGATTTATTTTCTTTTTATTGCTCAATATAAAAAATGTATTTTTTGCTTCACAATCAGCAAGTTGAAATCGAGAGATTGGAGATTCAAAGCCATAGATTAGCCGCCTTTTTGTTACGTTGGAATGAAATACAGAACTGGAAAATGGAAAATGAAAATGTTATATGTATACATAATATAGATGTTTGCGGATGTTTTTCTTTAGAGTTTTTCACCTTTAATGCGTCAATATTGGCTGCTGATGCAGGAGGGAGGAGGGGTTGGGATTGGGATCGTGTTACAAATCAATTTATTTTTATGTGAATTTTCCTTCGCTTTTTACTAACAATATCGTTTTTTGTAACATAAGTTTGAGGGGATGTTCTTGTAACAATATACTAGGCGACTGCTATAACATTAAGAGGATCCTTGCATTTTAAAAACAATAAGGTCTGAGTGGGGAGTAAGCTGGGCCGTTCTTGTATGGAGAAATTTCAAACTATTTTTACTTTAACTTCTAAAAGTGAAAGTCATGTATTTATTCCAAAAATAAAATCGCTCAAATCAACTTTAAAGCACGTTTTGGACCTCTAGGAATCATTTCCGACCAAAATTGGGTGCACGTCTGCTCGACGGGTGGGTGATCTATCGATCCAATTTGCCGAGACTTTTTTTGTCTCAAGAACTCCCTAGACGGTTTGTCCGATCGAGCTGAAATTTTGAAGGAAGTATTCGTTTGGGAAGGGTAGATGATCAACATCAATCGGACAAAGGCTTCTATGGGCTCCCATACAAAAGTTCGTCATTTTATCGATAAAAACGATATAAGTCACAACACATTTATTAATAAAATCTGTTGAAATTTTGGTCAGGATTATACCCATTTTAAGCGTAAATTTTTGAACCCAATCGAACAAAGGCTTCTGTCGGCTTCCATACAAAGTTGACATATTTTTACCAAAAATGATAAATTTTTATAATAAAAGGGAGTGACATCATCATTAATCAAAATGTCCCTACTAATGGCACCCCTAATTATCCGGAGCGACATTAGGAGCGGAGTTATAGAAAAAGAAAACTATAGAAGTTAGGGGGTAAAACAAATGTCCAAATCGATTTTTTTTTTGCTGTATTTATCTAATTTTGTCGAGTAGAGAAAAATAGAAAAATACTCTACTATTTATAGTTATTTTCCAAAAATAACTTAGATTTACATTCCTTATCGTTTTCCTGTCATCATCGACATTCCATTTTATTTGTATGGTTTTGTTTTTTCGGAAGGGCTACCCTTCATTTGTAAGGTTCTGTGTGTTATTCTTTGTAGGGTTACCCTTCATTTGTAAGGTTCTGTGGGTTTTTGGTTCTGGTATGTGCTATATATCTCGTTTTTTGTATTTCGCGTGTTTGAACAAAAGAGAACCACGTGCAAGTACCTAAAATAGTTTTTTATTTTTTTAAAAGAGAGATTTTTTTAATTTTTTTTTAAACATTTCTTAAGTGGATTTCGATGTAAAATCTGTCATTTGGCATGGTTTTTGGAGGGTCGTTTACCTACCTATTCGGTGAAAAAACTAACTTGTGAGGAAAATTTGGAAATAAAAGTAATTAAAACTGACATAGAGTACATACATTTTGGGACGATACCGAAAGGGGTCCAGGCATTGATGATACTTGGTTACTTTAACCTTTATTTCAACTTCTCATCTTTTGCTGACCTTTTAAAGTTTTAAAATATTTCAGAATTCATAATAAATTACTTACAAAAATAGAAATATTTACAAAGTACCAGGCGTTGTTATAATTTTCATCTTATAGCACTGAAGTGAAGAAGATACGATTGGCGGAACGGATTACAAATTGAAAGGAAAAGATAACAATAATTTTTTTGTCGAAACAAATCAATCATTTTGATATGTTCGAGGCTAAGCTCCTATATACGGAAAAAAGGATAATGTCTCAGGGGTTGTGTCATTTATCAAAAAACTATCATTGAATTTCTATGAAAATTCGAAAGCTCTTTTCTATAAAAAAATATGATAACATTAATTTTAGATCCTCACAGGATTTAAAATAAAACCTTCAAACAATTTTCTTTTATATTTTTTTGCTATTTCTATCTTCTCGTTACTTCACAGTTTGTTAAATATATGATTTTGAAACACGAATTCATGCTCATTTTGTGTATTTTTTATTAGCAGCATTCATTATTTCATATTATATGCATCCATATAGCAACCCCCATCACTAGACTAGTCCTTATGTTTGATAAAAATTGCATGAATTATAAAATTCAAAAGTTCGGGACGAGGAACTCCGTTTTTAAGAAAAATATAATAGGATACTCCCTCCAAACAAAATTTTTTAGTCTAAATTTTTTTTTTGAGGCCAATAGCCTTCTCAAACTATGCCAAATGATAGATTTAACATCGAAATCCACTAAAGAAATATTTACAAAAAATATTGAAAGCATTTCTCTACTTTAAAAAAATTAAAAACTTCTTTTAGTTCTTGCACGTGGATGTCTTTTGTTCAAACGCACGAAATATAGAGATATAGCACGTACTACAACCAAAAACAACTTTACCCTACCGAAAAAAACAAAGAAAAATACACAGAACCTAACAAAGGAAAGGTAACCCAACCAAAAAAAACAAGAAAAACACACAGAACCTACGAAAGGAAGTTATCGTTAGCATGTAATGTGCTAATGAAAAACCAGAACCTTACAAATGAAATGGAATGCAGATGTTTTATAGGTTCAACGAAAAGGAATTCAAATCTAACCTATTTTTGAAAAATCGTTAAAAATAGTGGAGTATTTTTCTCGACAAAACTAGATGAAAAGTGCCAACAAATAAGAATAAAATAAAATAAGGTGTGCAACGAATAAAAATGTGTCATCAAAACATAAGTAAGCCCCTCAGTTACTAGTGGGGATAAAACAAATAAAAATATTATGGGGTTTATTGCCCTATAGTAAACCATTCAAGAGTTATCGACTATCAAAATTTTCACAAACTGGCTTTCCTTCTCTGTTTTATAACTCGAATTCTATTCAAGATAAATCAATGGGTAGGGTGTCATAAGAAAGCTATTTTTTAGGCTTTTTCATAGAGTATATAGCTATAGATTTCGATTTACGAGAAAAAACATTTCAGTGTTACAATTACAAATGGCTACAAATTTCCAATTTTCAATGCAATATTGCACATAAACATGTTTTCCATAATACAGACTAAAGTTTTGCCCATTTTCGTTAAAAGCGGTTGAGATTTGGCTGTAAAAACTAAGGTTAAATTTTCGAGGCGACCAAATTTTTTTTAAAACTTTTTACTTTAACTTTTTGTTTTGAAAAAAATTTAAAGTATAGTAATTAGTCAAAAAATCGAAATCACCCATTTCACTTTTAAAATACGTTTT
>JXPH01002427.1:0-10833 GCA_001014845.1 Mochlonyx cinctipes | reverse complement strand
TTTTTGGAAATGGGATGAAAATTGGTGAAATTAGAGCAAATATCAAATTTCGACCCCTTCAGGCGTTTTCACAGGTTCCAATTTTTTGTTTTTGACTCCAAGTACTGAAATTGATTATTTATTTTATTTTAATAGTGAAAGCAACTCAAAATCCGGACAATTGGTGAATTCGTATTTGGGGAGCAAATATGGGCCCTTCCTAACCCTTAGGTCTAACTGCACCAATTTTCATCCGATTTCCAAAAAGAAAAATTTTAGTGGTTGTTTAGGATGCATTTAACATGATAAGACTATAAAAACAAATTTTGCACAAATGGGGCACTCTTAAGCCCCTGAAAACAGTTCCAGTGGAACCGATGAACCAATTTTTGTCATTTTGACCACTTTTAACAGGTTATTTTTTCCGATGATGTCAAATTTGGATTCACCTTCCCAAGAAAACGCCACAATGAAAATCTAAAAAAGTGTTCATTGAACCCTCAAAAAAGTTCAGAGGTGGAACCCCTGATTAGAGCTCATTGAACCATAAATAAGAGATCAAATTAACCAAAAATAGTTCATTTGATCTTTTTTTTAGAGTTCATTGAACTCTAAAAAGGTGTTCAACTGAACTCTAAATAAAGTAGGTAGACTTTACCGAAGTTTTGGCTACTTTGAACCCAAAAAGAGTTAATCAGATTTTGAGTGCACATATCAAAGTTTCTGGTCCTACTTTACCTAGTTCAAGAATTTCCAATTGTCTGAGTTTTCATTCAAAATATTCTATGATTCTATTCAATTTGAAATATTTCTAGAACTAGCGGTTCGATAAAAGCCAACGAGGGCTCAAAGTGTTTTTAAATAAAATGTCTGCAACTTCTTATAACATTTCAGGAGCTAGTGTAGCTTACAAAGACCGTTATTTTTGGTGAAAAGTACAAAATTAAAATGGCCGGTGATCCATAACGGTCAATTCCAGAAATATAAAAAAATCAGCGGTAATCCTTGGACCAAATGGCAACTTTTTGGGGGGGTATTGAATTTCATCGTTTGAAAATCCTCCATACAACTCCGCTCCACTCTACTGCATACACTTCAAATATATAGGGTAAAATGAAATAAAATGTAACTCAACCCCAATCCCAATTTCATTTCCAAAATCCGAATACAGTTCAATATACAGTTTACTTTCTCGATCATCTCAAGTGCATCGTTTTACACAGCTTCACATCGCATCCCAAACCAATATTATTGTTCTTTGATTGAGTTGAGATTTGAGACTGTAGGGGAGGAGAGGGGAAGGGGGTAACTGAAAGGATGGATGATGTAAAGAAGAAAAGTTTAAAATTACAATTCTATTGTTGAGGTTATGTTGAGGCGAAAGTTGAAATCTCTTGAAAACAAATTGAAATTTTGGAAGGTTCAAAAACATGTTCTCTTTTACCCTTTTGTTCCCCTCTCCTCTCTCACCACCCACTTTTCACAACCAGTGCTAGATTCGGGGAAAAAATAGTGCCCTGGCGCTTAAAATCTTTTTTTGCGCCCTGCTGTATGAAAGCGCCCGATAAACCTCAAATGGGCGCTAGAATGGAGAAATGGACAGGGTGGCTTTCAGTATGTTTTCTTAGCATGGTTTTTTGCGTTTTATCGTGTTTTAAAGCATGCAAAGCAAAAAAAAAATTACGAAATTTGAAGTAAGTGCCCTGGCGCCGCCAGGGTGCGCCAGGCCCCGAATCTAGCACTGTTCACAACACTCACTAAAATAAATATATAGTAATGGAGATGGGATGGAGTTACTATAAATTGACCAGGAAACAAGATATGGACCCCATCAAATAAACATATTATTTTAATGTTGCGTTCATTATTCTCAATTTTATGACAAATAAAATTCATGTTTCTCTTATTCTTCTTACTTACACCAGTCTTCATGTTCCAATGTACACAATATATTTTTATTCTTCTTCTGGAGAGATGTTGAGAAATGAGTAAATATATATACCAAAAGCCAAAACACGAAAGATGTTTTGTAAAAAGATTTATAAATAAATGCCTATTAATTTTTAATATGTAAACAACCAATGTTTTATGTTGAGGTATTAAAATGCTGTTTTATTTAGTCTGCGACATAAATTTTGAGGTTGTCATAAGACCCATGTTTCTTTCTGAACGCAAGAGATAGTTGGGGCGCGATTAAATTTGAGAAATGAACCGCAACAGGTAAATTTCGTGTGACATTTTTATTTATTTTTAGTACTTCAAGACAGGTTCTTTTTGGATCTCATTTTCTGAGAATCAAGTGGAAATGAAATAAATAATATTTTGGAATTAAACAAAAATATATTTCAAATTCAAAAATAAAGTTTACGAGCTTCTGTCGTTTTTGAAATTAATGTTGACTTTTTTAAGGAATGCAAAAACTTTTTTTGGGAGAAAATTATTAAAAGATAAGGATTAGATGGATGGATTCGGGAGGTGGAATGTGCAGTAGGCATTTGTACTGCCTCTTGCACGAAGGTCTCAAAGTGGGCCCATTGTGCTCAACCTCGGTGAAAAACCTGAAAATAAAAGTTATACAAAAACTGAAACGAAATAGAAAGTTGAAACAAAATTAGTAAATAGAACTAAATAGAGAATTACAAATTAATTTGGCAAATTACAACTCATCAGAAACTTATAGATAACCTTAACATCAATGCTACGAAAACAGTTAGCAGTGTCCTGTAATCATTGAAACCATCAAACGCAATTTATTCCTGTCAAGATTTAACAGAAACTTAGACGCGACACTATTGGCCGCAATAAATTTAATTTTGAGTTACGGCATCCCACAACGGAATTCCAGTAGCTCTCATGTTTGCCAATTGCCCATTCCTTCAAGCGACTGGTGAAACAGTTTTTTGAAATAGGCAAAACAGGCTCCGGGGCAGTTGGATGATTAGAGGAACCCACACGAGCAAGCTCGTCAGACCTTTCGTTGCCCTTCACATCACAGTGGCTGGACACCCAAATCAGCCTTACGCGATTGCTAGAAAGCTCCTGCAAAGTCTTCCTGCATTCTAGAACCAGATTAGACGCTATAGTGTCTGATTTCAGTGCCTTAAGGGCAGAGGAGAGGTGATAAAACCCCTCCTTGTGGACAACTGTGGTTGAAGTTCCGAGGGGTCAATACAACCAGAAAAATGAGTCTCCAGTAGACAACATAGAATCTCAGTCTCACCACTCGGAAGTAAAACCGAGTTTATCTGTTGATATGGACACTTTGAGATTAGTTTATGCAGCCTGGCGGTGACAGATAAACTATTTACTACAGTGTACTTACATTATGCAAAATGATTCTTGATTAGATTTTCTAATTAGTTTTTTATAAAGCTTGAGATTTTCTTTATAATTATTGCCTCGCTTACGCCGATGCCATGGCTTTTTACAGTCCCTTTTAAGCTTTTCTAGCTTATTGTTCCCCCAGGGGTTGTCGGACCTGGTTTTATGAACTCTGACTGGGCAGGCTGTCTCAAAAGATACTGAAATGGCAGACAACTCTATTGCCACATCCTCTAGCTCATGACAATTAGTAAAATTATTAAAAGATATACTAAACATGTTGATTTGGAGTAAACTACCAGTAGTACCTTTTTCATCGTGGTTAACGAAACTCTTTTAGGGTTCTCTAAGTCGCACTCCTTTTCAGCTTTCTCCCTGCCATCAATCTGTCTCTCCTGTCATTTCTAATTTCACGTTAATTAATCTCAATAGAAAACGTGGAAGTGTTTGGTAGATCTGCCAGAGTAATGCTCAATTGATCCCAAGGATGGACAGTTTCACTCGAGAGAACTCGAGAGAACTCGGCTTGATATTGATTAAACCGGGGATGCCCGAGGACTACTAATCTTCTGATGTTTTTTGGTTGATTCAACAGGTGACTCCGGATGTAAAGTAAACTATCCTATAGAAAGATTCCCGGGCAAGGGGTGGGACTGTCTGGAAATTAAAAAAAAGTTCTATGATGACCCGCAATACCTACTGATTTTTTTTTTTAAATTGGATAAGTTGTGTTTTCTCATTTATTTTTGTATAGTATGGAAGAAAACTTGCCTAGAAAATAGAAAAATATCTCCATGTAAATATTTTTTCCTAATTTCTACAACTCGTTTATAACAATAACAACCAAGCCACAAGATTAACACAGAAAAGCAATAAAAATCTAATCGAAATTTATTGAATCCTTAAAACTACACACGAGGATGTTGAGAGAACTTGGGGCTAGAATTGAAATTGAAAAATTCCAATAATCACTAAAAATAACAGAAAAAGATTGAGCATAAAAAACTGTATTTTCTGATGTCTTCATTTCCCATATCCACAGCCTGCAGGTAAATTTTTGATTGTTGCTTAGTGTGAGGAGGAGATTTTGTAACAAAAATTCTTTTCATCTAGCATGAGAAAGTGTCAAAACAAATTTCCTCCCCTTTTCTATTCTCATTATATATACAAGAAGAAAAAAAACAACGCAATTTTTTTTTAGTCAGAATTGAGGACCCCGTATTGCTCAAGTCAAAATATTTACCAGCAAAGAAGAGAATCTTTTTCTTCTGTCATTCCATTTCAAAAACATAAATTTCCATTTATGTACCCAAAAGCAGCATAATTCAATAAAATACAATTTTTTGTCCTCTTGTTCAACAGAAAAAAATTCATCTGAACAATGTCCTCAATAGAGAGTCATGTGGACATGGAATAATAATTTTTTCCTCTCCGATTTCAACGTTTCATTTTTAGGGGCTGCAAAATACAATATTGTGTTAGAAATTTTACCGTTCTTAATGGACTCGAAGGAGAATAACAATAAAAATACAATCTTGGAAATAAGTAATTTACACACAATGAAATTCAATTTGGTGGGATTTTTTTTTGCTAAATAAAATACAAAAGCTATTGATTATCTTGTGTAAAGAAGAAGAAAAAATGCGAAATGAAATTGAGCACCAAAACCACAAAATCCACCCAAAATTAACCTCGGCTATAGAGCATGAAATTTGGATTTGAATTCAATTACGATTATTATGTTCAAATTAGGTACAATATTGATCTCATTAGCGAAAGTAATTATTGTATTGTCTGTTACTGTTACCCACAGTAGGGTGTCTCTTATTTAAATTTTTTTGTAGAGTCCCCACAGGTCCAACAAAATGCTCAAAAATTTTGAACAACATCGGTAAAAGTTTGGGGGTTGCTACCGTCAAAAAGCGGGACCTAGAGGGCCGTTTTAGAGCACTTTTTTTTCTCTTTTTTCCCTCCTGAAATATCTTGTTTTTGACGTTTTTGGAAACATGAGAAACGGCCCTTAGCTTTAGACAAAGCCTTGTTACTGATCATAACGAAGGAAATCAAAAAGTGGATTATGTAGATTTTCATCATATTTATTGTATATTTTATNTGTAGCTTTTCATCATATTTATTGTATATTTTGTGATAGGAACTGGATTCAGACTTCGACAAAGATGATATGTGAAAATTTTCAAGAGGATCGGAAAAGTATTTACAGAGTTATCCAAGAAAGTCTGGTAATTGGCAGCACCAGGAATTGATAATATTATCCCGAATTTAGCATAGAAACTGTTCTTCAGCACTTGCCATAAGCTTATATTCCAAATTTGAGCTCATTCTGATCACTAGAACTCAAGAATTCTGGAAGTTCCTGGTACACAGGAGGCCTCAAATCCCGATGTCCCAGGGAATTTTTTTTTAAGGTACTGTACTTGGGTACTTACCACAAGATGATATTCCAAATTTGAGCTCTTGCTGATCATTACAACTCAAGATTTCTGGAAAATTCTGGTGAGTTTGTATTGGGGCCCCAGACCCCATGGCACAATTTGGCTCATTAACGAACTTGTCCTTACTTTTGTTGAGAAAAGAGGACAGACGATGGACATGGTTTTTAATTTTTCTTAAATCTTTATATTAAGAAGCAATCTTTCTGTCGTGCTTGCGTTCCGTGTGTTTCAAATCTTTAAGGGCCTATTTAGNCGGATGGGTGTGGAAACAACCCTAAATTCCGTAAATGACTTCCTAGAGTGATCACGTCTTTGGCAAAGTTGAGTGGACGACCATGTGTATTCAGTATCCAAGAAAAGAATTAATCGCCACCTAGCGGATGGGCGGGAAACAACTAAATTCCATAAATGACTTTCTAGAGTTCTCGCGTATTTCGAAAAGTTGCTCAGATAGCCAAGTGTATTCAGTATCCAAGAAAAGAACTAATCACCACCTAGCGGATGGGTGGGGAAACAACCCTAAATTCCGTAAATGACTTCCTAGAGTTATCGCGTCTTGGTCAAAGTTGTTCGAACGGCCAAGTATACTCAATATCAAAGAAAATAACTAATCGCCACCTAGCGGATGGGTGGGGAAACAACCCTAAATTCCGTAAATGACTTCCTAGAGTTATCGCGTCTTGGTCAAAGTTGTTCGAACGGCCAAGTATACTCAATATCAAAGAAAATAACTAATCGCCACCTAGCGGATGGGTGGGGAAACAACCCTAAATTCCGTAAATGACTTCCTAGAGTTATCGCGTCTTGGTCAAAGTTGTTCGAACGGCCAAGTATACTCAATATCAAAGAAAATAACTAATCGCCACCTAGCGGATGGGTGGGGAAACAACCCTAAATTCCGTAAATGACTTCCTAGAGTTATCGCGTCTTGGTCAAAGTTGTTCGAACGGCCAAGTATACTCAATATCAAAGAAAATAACTAATCGCCACCTAGCGGATGGGTGGGGAAACAACCCTAAATTCCGTAAATGACTTCCTAGAGTTATCGCGTCTTGGTCAAAGTTGTTCGAACGGCCAAGTATACTCAATATCAAAGAAAATAACTAATCGCCACCTAGCGGATGGGTGGGGAAACAACCCTAAATTCCGTAAATGACTTCCTAGAGTTATCGCGTCTTGGTCAAAGTTGTTCGAACGGCCAAGTATACTCAATATCAAAGAAAATAACTAATCGCCACCTAGCGGATGGGTGGGGAAACAACCCTAAATTCCGTAAATGACTTCCTAGAGTTATCGCGTCTTGGTCAAAGTTGTTCGAACGGCCAAGTATACTCAATATCAAAGAAAATAATTAATCGCCACCTAGCGGATGGGTGGGGAAACAACCCTAAATTGCGTAAATGACTTCCTAGAGTTATCGCGTCTTCGGCAAAGTTGCTTGGACGGACAAGTGTATTCAGTATCCAAGAAAAGAACTAAGCACCACCTAGTGGATGGGTGGGGAAACAACCCTAAGCTCCATAAATGACTTCCTAGAAATATCGCGTCTTCAGCAAAGTTGCTTGGACGGCCAAGTGTATTCAGTATCCAGTATCCATTATCGATAAAGATTTTACTGAAAACGTAGTATTTTACATATATTATTTATAATTATTTGTACACGCTTCAGACCATTTGGATAACCTTCTTTAATCGAGGATATTATAACCGTTTCATCTATTAATCACTATCAAGATGAAAAGCTAAACATATCTCATAAGGGTAAAAAAAGCTAAAAAATTTAAGCATCCGAAAACGGTCTTTTAGGCCCCCTTTTTTAACGGTAGCAACCCCCAAATCTTAACCGAATTAGCTCAAAATTTTTGAGGATTTTTTAGACCTGTGTGTAGTAATTGGGGACTTTCTAAAATTTTCCAAATAAGATACCCTATCTCACAGCATTAGCTTGTAGGGTAACAGTTCTATTTTAATATTATGACACAATAAATTAAAGCAATAAATTCACCTTTACTTAAATAAATAAAAATGTATTGCAGAAGATTTATAAACTGATTTTTTGAGTAATCAAGTATCGCTTTTCCAAATATTTAGATGTTTTGGAAAAATAAAATAGTAAATATTTATCTGATAATTACAAATTTTATTACTTGTTTACAATGTCTGAATTTACTTAAAACCTAATTTAAAGAATTTTGTTTATGAAAATTGTACTCAGATGTGTTTTCAAATAAACATGTTGATTTATTTCTTATGAAATTCTAGGAAAAACTTTAATAATTCCAATTGTGGAAATTGAGATTGTTACAAGAAGACAAGACAACAAATTTGAAACTTGTATTTATACAAAGAAAGAGAAAAACTATAAATGAAAAAAAAAAATGTTTAGCACCAACCGCTGTGCAATTCTTGCTTGTTTTTTGCCCGATGATGGAGAAAAAGGAATGACTTATGCAAAAATAACACGACACCTTTTAAACAAGTCACACCATAAGAGAAAACACACCACAGTGCGCACAGCTGAGCAAAAAAAAGTTGTCTTGTCTTTTTATACTCTCTTTTCATACACATTTAATTTTCATTTTATGGCCACAGCGACAGTATGTGGTATGGAAATAAAAATTAAAAATAATTACCAATATCTTACACATTCAGAATCTAAAATAATAATTTTCCAAATAGGTTCTCTAATGACATAGAAATGTGACAGCAATGTGATAATATTGTGCCTCGAGTTCATAAATCAAACGCACCAGACATTAAATTGCATTCACAGATACAAATTTCTTCATTATATCTTTCAACCTTACGTGATAACTGAACATAAAATGAGCGGGAGGGGACACTTGAAAACGATTTGTAAATTGACATCTCAAAGCAAAAAGGTGGCTAACTGGCGGCATGTCGTGAAGGTTAAGAACGGTAACATACTGAAGACGAGCAAGTAAATAGGCGAGGTGAAAACTGCAATGAAGTTTTTGATAAATGAACCAGATGACCCAAAGCAGCCTGTTTACAACTAGCAAAAATAAGCTTCAGCACCTAACAGCGTCAGAGTTAATGTCGAGCCACCTAGTAGAGTGGAGATATTACTTACTTACTTAAGGGCCTGTGGTACCCAGGTGGAACACAGCTGATCAATAGTCCTATTCCATCTCATTTGCCCCCTTGCGGTTGCTTTTACCCGAAGAAAATACTCCAAAGTTTCTTTGGCTACTTATCCAGGCTCCATTAGGCTCCTTTGTAGCACGTGGCTGATCCCTCCAAGTTTACGTCACCTGATTTAATAATATCATATTGCTGCCATAAGCCAGTGTTAGTAATCGTTCGAGGCCATCTTATACGGAGGGTCTGACGCAGACATCGATTGACAAATTTCAGAATTTTATTGGTGACTGATTCAGTCACTTTTCCTGTCTCGGACCTGTACAGCAGTGTTTGTAATACAAGGCTTCGGAATAATTGAAGCTTGGTGTTTTTTGATATAAGGCCTGAGTGCCAGATGTTGTTTAACGCATAAAAACTTCTTCTCGCAGTGTTGATGCGACTTTGAACATCTTGCTGCCGAGGTTTGAGATTTCTCCATTTTATGCCATGTTTCTGCACATCAAATGCTTTACGCAGCACGTCATCCAACACAACCAGGAACAACAAAAAGAATAGCAAGCATCCTTGTCGAACACCATTCTTCACGGGAATAGGGTCAGTGAGCCTATTCTGATGTACGACGCGGCAGGTGAAGTTGTTGTAAGATTCCTTGATCACACCAATAATATTTGCTAGAACTCCTTTATCGCTTAAACTCTTCCAAATGGTGTCCTGCTTTAGCTGATCAAAAGCTTTCTGGAAGTCGATGAAAACGACGTACAGTGTTCTGTTTCACTCGATATACTCCTCAATTATGATTCTGAGCGTATTTATTTGGTCAACACAGGAGACGTGCTTTCAAAAGCCTGCGCCTGCCTGTTATCTTCATAATATTGCATCAAGCGCTGCGTTGATTTTTTTCAAAATCATTGTCTACAGATCATTGATCGGCTTAGAGAAAGAGAGATTCCATCAACACCAGGAGATTTTCAATTTTTTAAAGGAGATAGTGCTTCTTCGACCTCCATTGTACTGAGTGGCTCGACATTAATCCTTGTACCGATGCTGACAGGTGCTGAAACTGGATTTTGCTGGTCGTTAACGAGCTGCTCTGGATCGTTTGCATCGTTATTAAAAACTCCAAATGAAATGTTTTTACCACCTATGCAGTTGTTCGCCTTCAGTATGCAGGATGTTCCTGTCGTTACCCTTCATGACAGGCAGGATTGTCTTTTCAGATTCGCAAGCTCTATAGAGATACTAAATAATTGTTTAGAATCTGCATAAAATAGTTACAGTGATTCCGGAAATCGCACCTTTGGCTACTATACGATGCACGAAGCAATCAGCATCATACTGTCGTTGGAGCTCAGCTTTTCTTTGTCGCGTCAGTTAGTTTGATTGTTTTATTCTCTTCAAGGATTTTTTAGTTTCATTAAAACTCCACTTTAGATGTCCACGGTTTGGATGATCCATGATAGACTCACAGTGTCAATTTAAGACTTCTTTATTTCCACCACCAATCACGCCCCACCACGCCGGTATCATAATCGAATAATTTAAACTGAAAATATCATTAAGAGCCCCTTGAATTTTCAAGGGGTTTGTATGTTCCCAGCCCTGTATCTATGGAACCACTTGCCCGATTAAGCTTAAAATTTCAGAAATTTTTTCTACTATATATAGCTACCTTCAGCTAATTTTTCATCAGCAACGACTTGTAGAAAAAATTAGGTGATTTTTCCACCTTTTTGGGCTGTAACAAGAGGAAAACACAAAAACAAGAAAGGAAATTATNCACAAAAACAAGAAAGGAAATTATTTTTTAATGCATTTCAAATATATTATTACCTGCTGTTAAAAAAAAGAGTTCGGAATTATCTTTATCTTTTATCTTTATCTTTTAGCTTCTTTGATCGAAAGCCCTCCAAAAACCTCTTTCTATAAATGTTTTTGGCCGATAGAATGTCCCAAATTTTATCTGATCGGGCTCAAA
>JXPH01002413.1:777-11225 GCA_001014845.1 Mochlonyx cinctipes | reverse complement strand
ACCCAAGTTTTTCAATTCAGCCCATATGCATTCTCTTTCTAGGGAATCGAATGCTTTTTCGTAATCAATGAACATGAGATACAATGGGGAGCGGATCTTGACCGATTGTTCTATGATAATTCGTAAGGTGTTGATTTGATCGATGCAGGGCTTCTGGACTCTAAAACCTGCCTGTTCAGAACAAAGCAATTTGTCTATCAAATTTCCAGTTTGATCGGTCAAAAATTGCGACCGCGATGAAGAATGAATTCACACATTCGACTATCTACAAACCAACATACAGACATCCCCTCAATTTCGATCGCAATTGAGTTCTATAGGTCCAAAACATATTTTAAAAGGAAAATGTTTTTTTTTTGACCAATTACTATACTTTAACTTTTTCAAAAGAAAAGTTGCAAGTATAAAAGCGAAAAGCCGATATGCCGAACCATAACCACTCAACAAGCGGCAAATATTAATTCAGCACCGTGTTTATACACATAGAAACATAAAACATAAATGAATGAGAGAGTGCGTACATAATATAATCTCATACATTACATAAATATTTTATAATATAAATAAAATAAACACCAACCTGTTGGTATTTTACACCGAAATTTATTTATTTATTTATTTTTATGGATACATGATCAATAAAGAAATTATTATTTTTTACTTTTATTAGTTAAGAAGATTTTCCGACCTACATTTCCACAATCAATCTCTTCAGCATATCTTTTCTTATGTACCAGGAAAAAGAAAAACTATTTATTTTTTGTACTGTATAAAGAAATAGAAAAAAAAACTTTCTTGCTATATTTTAGGACGTATTTTTGCAATAAAATATACTTGACCCACATTCGAATATGTTTTATTATATGAACGCAATCTTACAGAATTTCGAATAGACCAAGAAAAAAAGAAAAATACCTAATAATCATATGATTTGTGAGTCATGTCTTGTCTTTATTTCATCATGTTTCAAGGTACGTTATGTGTCTCTCTCCTATCGCTACATGCAACAAATTAATAATTGTCTTTTCTTTATTTGATAATAATTGGAAAGTGTAAATCTTGTAGGAACAAGATCTTCAGCAGGGGGTTCTTTCTCGAATTCAATGAAGCTGGTTCATTGTACCCGTCTGCAAAATGGGTTTTGGATGATCAAGATTGAAGAAGGATAGAAACCTTTACAGTGGATTCACATAGATTTGTTTTTCAATATTGATAGGCATTCATTGACGAGCATTTAATTGGAGGGGCATTATTGACTGGGGCAATTGAAAAAATCTATGTGGACACGCTCTGCTGAGTCTGCTAGAGAGTCCTGGAGCTCAATTGCTCAAGTCAATAATGCCCCTCCAATTACTGGTCGTCAATTAATGTCTGTCAATAATGAAAATCTATGTGAATCGGCATCATATTTCCTAATTTCTGTCATGATTGTCTTTGATAATCCTTTAATATTCATTTGACGATCTTGATTATCCGCGGATAATCATAATGAACCCGCTTTAACTAATTCGTAATGCCAATTTTATGCTTTCTTCTATTCCAACCTTACTCTGCTTCAAGTAAATTAAAATCTAAAGCAGAATAAAAAAAAATCATGCAAACAAAATTCGTAATTTCATCTGCAAAACTCGACTGCATACTCTCTCAAATTGCAAACGAGATGCTATTTAAATCGTCCAAACGAGAGAGCATCTTCATAAATTATGTTGCACCTGTTGGCAGTAGTTGGTAATGGCAATGACTTA
This sequence comes from Mochlonyx cinctipes, assembly GCA_001014845.1. Taxonomy (NCBI): domain Eukaryota; kingdom Metazoa; phylum Arthropoda; class Insecta; order Diptera; family Chaoboridae; genus Mochlonyx; species Mochlonyx cinctipes. Next base: position 9,480 of record JXPH01002413.1, on the reverse strand, counting down.
TTCAGCATTTGGGTTAAAATAATAATAAAAAATATGAATCCAATTTTGTTTTAAGAAGAAAAAAGCATTGTGTCGCTGTAAGTCAAAAGAAAATGAAATTATAATTAAAACTGCTCCACTTAATAATTATATGTACGTTAGACTCTGCGTACATTTCGAAGTAAAAATGATGTAAGTGAATGAAATTCCCATACTACATTTTTTATAACTTTTCCTCTTGTCTCTCGCCACGTCTACAGAACAAAAAGTAGTATATTTAGTTAGGCTATCGCCGAAATTTCATTACTTTTAGTCTTCAGAATTGACTTTGGGTGTTGCCGATTATTTCAAGGTACTTCCGCGTGTTTCTAGTTATACTTTGAGGATAGCTCCCCGTTTAAATACAACAAAAAGCTGTTGACATTTGATGAAAGTACATGAGAAAAATCCGGAATGCTCGACAACACTTACACTCGTTATATTATCAACACTAATTCAGTCAAATTTGAATGGAATGCCCATAGTTTTAAAACAAACCTTCAATTTATGCACTAATAATTATAAACTTGTTTCGTGCACGTGAAAATATGTTTTTATATTTGTTGCAACGACGAGAAAAAGATCCATAAATTAAAAATAAAATAAAATCTATCGCGACAATGTAAAGAAACGCTTTGGAAAAGGACTTCCAATTATGAAATATAAATAAACTTGTAGGCGCTTGACCTTTGACTTTCTGTTTAGCTCCTATTTATGTATTTCAATCGAAATATGAAAATTATCGTGATATTTTCTTCTCTATTCAAATAATAATCATAAAGAAGGATGTTTGTTCATTATATTTTGTACGAGTGGGTGTTCGACGAAGGCAAAATCGAAATATGAACCTGTATTATATGTACATTCTGAATGTGCAGTTTTACGTGCAGCTTTCCCTACAATTCCCAATGCAATGATTCTGAAATGCAAAACAATTCAATTGAAAATAATAGAGCCAATTGCAAGTAAATCTACGCCAACGCCACCTTTTAGTTATGCAAGGGAAGCTACGATTTTTTTTAAATTTAAATAGCCAGCAAGCCCTGGCGCCCCTACCACTTATAGATAACTTAGTTGGCAAGTCACTATCTTATTGAGCAAAAAGTGGCAGTTTTACTTCAGAATATAGCAGACTACAAACAAAATACATTTGACCCTTATCTCTGAACAAAATGTTGGGTAAGTCAACGTTTTGAGTGTGGTTTATGCAACCGCTTACTTTTCACGGCTTGCACAAAATTTGACCAACTTTATGTTCAGAAACGCTGTTTGTAGCTTTTAATCATATCTACCATATTCTGAAGTAAAACAGTCATTTTTTGCTCAATAAGATAGCGACGTCAAATAATAGATTTTCCATCGAAATCCACTAAATAAATAAAAAAAGAAATTGGGGTTTGTAGAGATATTTTGTATGGGTGGTACGTTAGGCTGTTTGGGTATAACTGGAACTCTTGGCTCGACTCTCATTGCTGCCTTGGAGATATTACTGAATTTGAGACCTTTGCATATACACAGCTGCAAATGGAAGCTCGTGCTTCCATTATCAGACTGTTCACGATCAATCTGTTGTCACCACCTTCTAAGGTGTAGTATGGTCATGGCAGAACTTGGGGCTCTTTAATCAAGGAAATGCCCTTTATTCTAGCTCCTAAAGACCAAATCTGTAAGATGAACAAGATGAATGTAACTAAAAGGAATTTTAATGTTTTCTTTACAACTAGAGACTATTGGATCTCTAACGACATTAGCGATCAATTACGTGATCATTTAGTATTTTTCACGGATGGATCGCTTTGTGAAGGTTCTGCAGGAGCCGGTATTTACTGTGCCAATCCTACTATGGAAATTTCCATTTCGTTGGGAAAGTATGCATCTGTATTTCAGTGCACCCAACTGTCCTAAAAGGATAGACTTATAGTCATATGTTCAGACAGCCAAGCTGTTTTAAAGGCGCTATGTTTGTTTTCAGTGGATTCATCATTAATCCTCGATTGTATAAATTCATTGCAAGCACTTTCTTGCCATAATCAAGTCAAATTAATGTAGGTGCCTGGGCATTCCAACATTGATGGTAACGAAAGAGCTGATATCTAGCAGGAAAAGGTTCTTCAGTTTTGCCAACAGCGCCGGAGCCAATTTTGACGCTCTCAAAGATCTAGTTTTTGTCCAGGATCGAAGAACGGTCTTTGACTGAGCATTCAAAATACTGGAAGTTTCTGATGGCTGTCAGGCTACTAAAATGTTTATCAATCAACCATCCGCTTCCACTTCCAAATTCTTAATGAGTCAGTCCTTTCGCTTGCGTCAGATTATATCGTGTATCACTGGTCACTGCAAACTTAATGACCACCTACACAAAATGAGGCTTGACTCTTCACGACTTTGTCGCTTTTGTAACGAGGATGCAGATTCGTTTTTTCACTTAGTTTGCAACTGCCCGTCGTTTGCTAACAAACGCAAGCGAATATTAGGGAATTTCACAATCGATTCACGTGCCTATACACGCTTGGAAATAAATAAGATTTGCAAGTTTATTAGCATTTACAAATTTCCTTTGAGAAGGTTTTTTAAAAGCTCCTTGAATATTATTTAAAAAAAAAAATCTTCCTATTCCTAATACTCTTCCTTTATCCTTATTTCCTTCCCATTTGGAGGTTGAGTACAAAGGGCCCACCTTGAGGCCTAGGTGCGAGTTTTTTGGTTTGGTCGGCTTCTCTAACCACCCACCGCACTTACAAATCCATCCATCCAATACAACGATTCAAAAACTATGCCGCCAAATAATAGATTTTCCATCGAAATCCACTAAACAAATGTTTAAAAAATTGGGATTCGTAGGGATACTTTGTATGCGTGGTATGTTGTAGCATTATGTTTGGCATCTCAGTTAGCATGAAAGAGAGACTTCCACCTATTCCGTGTTGTTTTGTATACGAAAGCATCCTAGATAATATATTTAAAGTTCCACCAATTTATTTTCAATATGTTTAGAGCGTAGATGGATAATGTATTTTATATTGCGAAAATTCATTCATGCGTAAATAATATACCTACCTACCTGAAGAATTTTACTTTTTTTCGTATACAAAAATTGGAAATGAAACACATGCATACCTATATCTTATTTCATATACATAAATATAAATGAAAATAAAAATAATGATCGATTTAATATATTATATCATGGATTTTAATGGAGTTTCTCAATTTTTTGTATTTTTTCAGACAACGCAGTCGGATACGGAAAGAAAAATTGAGCAACGTTTTGGTGAATTCGCCAAGGTGAGGAGCTACCTGGACATTTCTCATCGCCTGATTGGTATCTCAACGAGTCCTGCCGCTGCGACGCCACGATCGAATGCTCCAATACCAAAATTTCCAGCCACCATAACAAACTCTATCAGCGCACTTCCTACAAGCACGAATAGCACACAGTCGCACCATAATCGGCCGCCTCAACCAAAAATTAACAATAACTTTGTTAAGCCGAACACGGACAGCAGGCCGATTTACAATGGTAGACAGGGAGGCGCCAACTACCCAAATTCGTCATCCACATTTCCAAAACATGAGGTAATAAAATCTATATTTCTATATATTTATCCCTCAGAACAAACATTTCGCGCTTACGTCGTAGTTTCGTGGTGAAGGGTTTTATTTTTAATAGAAATTGATGATAATAATTGGAGACAATAATAATCGGCACGCATAGGAAATGCATGAAAATATACATTCTATTTACGGAATTCTTGTTTTTATTGTGGGTGTTATATAAAATTTGATGAATTATGCTAAAAATAACTTTTTTTTAAAACACGTTGACGAAAATGAGGTCCCTGAGGAGCGTAGCATATATAATGTTTTATTTCTGATTTTAATTTTAGATCATACTGTTGAAAGGTTGATTACGTTGAAATTACCTTGATGTTCTAAATTAAACTACTTGAGTGTTATTAAAAATTGGATTGAGAATCCATGATGGGCATCTATAAGGTGCGTTTCAAAGTAAACAGGACTTATTCAAAACGAGAACAAAGACTTAACTCATTTAATTTTATTCAAAATAAGTTTGTCCAGACTCTATACAGCGATTTGCACGGTCAAAATTCATGTCAAACGAGTGTTTTAGGGTGTCTGTAGAGATGTTCTTGAGAATGTCGGTTTGGATGGCCTCTATCTACGTCGGCGTAACGCTTTTCTTTTATCGGCAAATGCATTTTCGAATAGGCAAAAACCACGGTGCTAAATCAGGCGATTAAGGCAACTGGTTGATGATTAAAATGCGATTTTCGGTCAAAAACGAAGTCACAAGTGTCGATCGATGAGATGGTGCGTTATCAAGCAATAAACGCCATCTTCCTTCTTCACGCCGCATCAAACGCTTCAAAACACCAAGGTAAAGTACAGCAATAACCGTCTGGCCAAGTGGAACAAGCTCCTTATGAAATATTTAATTCGAATCGTAGAAACAAATCAACATTGCCTTCTTTTTTGACTTCTACAATCGGATTTTTTCAGTATACGCCCACTCGGTCGAAAGCCAGTCGGTCGAAGCCCGGTCGTTTAGTCGAATGTCATGGTCGATCGGTCGAATACCATAGTTGGTCGAATTTAAATAATTCCCCAAGAGATTTCCCTTTTTCTAACCATTTCTAAAGAAATTTGAAAAATTTCTCAAGAAGGTTTCCCTTTTTTTCTAATAAATTCTATAAGAACGGGTTTTGACCGAACGACTTTTCGACCGAACGGCCTCCGACCGAACGACTTTTGACTTTGACCGAACGTCCGACTCCCTAATTGAAGTGATTCGGTAAAAGTATTACCAATTTTAAAACAGAACATAGTGTGGGCTCTTCGTTCGATATTCATTTTTGCATCGATGCAACAAACATACACTTACAACGCAAAAGCTCGGCTTCTAATCGTACGATGGTCATGAAATTTTGACAGAATATCAGTTCCTTTTCTAAGTTCGACATCCATCAGTAGATTGCGCCACTAGAATGTGCTATTTTGGAAAAATAGTGTTTACTTTGAACCGCACCTTGCATTGGGGTACTCTGGGCAAATACGATTGATGTAATTCACTATGTAAAACATTCCTTAAAAACATTTAGCATCATCAAGCAATTAAGAATCAAGTGTGTTAGAAACCATCAAGCAATATTATTTAAAAATGTAGAGATATTTCAGAATCCAACTAGAACAAACAAACGACAAAACTATTTGAAAACACACAAAAACTCTTATTTAAGAATTACATATTTATTTTAGAACCAACAGACAATGTAATGAAAGTGCTGGGAGCTAAGATATGTAATTAAAATTTGGAGACCTATTTTAAATACTAGAGAACACCAGAAAACTCTATTGAATCATTTAAAACTCTCGTGAACAATCAGGGACTACTAAAAATACTGACGAACCATCCAACATCTTACGCTTTATGCAAAATCTTTTGGAAAAAAAGTGGAAGGTGTTTGTGACCTCAGAACCTCAGGAGTATAAATTGGGGAATACACTGGTCTATAGAAATGTCCCCTAAATAATAAATTTCTAAATCCCAAAACATTTTGCTGCATTTCCCAACAAAAAAGGTTTATGTTTAGCTCCAGCTTATGGCTATTGATCTATAACCTGACCATTGACTATATAATAAACGATACAGATTATAACACCTCCTCGACCTTCAATAATTAATTTATTTTACCAAAGATTAGGTAGTCGCCTTATGTTATTCCAATAATCCTCCTAATTATACGGTAATCCATATGAACCTGGAACAAAAGAAAATTAGAATACATTTTCTTCTTGTATTAAAATGCTAATTCTAGAACAACAGAAGAAGTAATTATTCACCCACTCACAAACATCTGTTGATGTAATTTATACGTTAAGTATATAGGTATATGTGTATAGAAAAATTGAGTGCATACCCTCACTCCTGCACCTAATGAACATGAAATAAAAACAAAAGGATAATTTTTCAATACTCTACACCATAGGCTCCCAGATATCGTACTCCTTTAGGGATATACCTTTCTCTGTGCTGTTTGTATTCCTTTGTTCTTATAAAAACAAAGTTACTCTATTTTTTAAATATTTTCTCAATATTATTTTTCTTCGTTGCCCCTGAGCACACGGGGTACAGATGTACCCCTTTTAGAAATGTATGCTCTACCTATCTACCTGCTCTACCTATCATCCTACCTTCCTTTTGTAAAGATAATTATTATTTTTATATTCATTCAGCATTCATTCATCGTCCTTCCTTCCTTCCTTCGCAGAAGAAGACGTTCAATAGACTAAAAACTAATATATTTATTATATTTTTTCAGATGCACAGCTCGACAATACCGCCAAAAGGACCTTCCAGTGTGATACAAAATGGTAGAACCAATTTTGAGAAACCATCAATTCCGAATGGACGGTTACCTCCCCCTCCAAAGCCCAGAATAGCACCTGTAAGTAAAAATTTTCTCAAGATTTGTCAGTTTTTTTTCTTTTTGGCAAAATTAAAAAAAAAACTATCTTTAAATCATTTAGGTAAATTTTATTAAAATCGCAATTTTATTTTCAGATTCCCGATGAGAAAGTGGAAGATATTTTGAATTTTATGAAGTTTCCAAACACTACTCCGTTAACGGAGATTGCTCCAACGCCTAGGAAAGAAATGGAATCAAAATTCTCATTCGGCAATGCTAACAATCCAATATTTAAGTACACAGAGCTTCCTCCACTTATGAAACCACCTCCAATGAAGCCGCCAAGAGAGAAAAGTGCAATTAGGCCAATGTAAGCTTTGCCACGGAAATTTTGTCTGCCGGGATGTCCTTCTAATTTTATGAGTTTTATTTTTAGACCAAATTTAGTTGACGATCTGATGAATCTTTCCGATAGCGACGACGGTGGAGGGGCGGAAAAGAAGAAAAAGATGGTACCGTCGCTGATAGACCCGTAAGTTGACAGTATTTTTTGTTATATTATATTGCTAGGAGATATTGTTGGAGCTCGGAAACTTTATAAACTTTTTGAAATCAATACAAACTCTTGGGATTTGAAAACGGGAATGAAATACGTATTCATTACAAAAAATTATTATTTATAGATTCCAATACCTAATAATTGCTATTACAAATCATTGAGAATCATCAGGAAGACAAGCACAATAAATAAATCATGCGAATCATCATGTACTAACAATAATGACCTAAAACCACACCTAAATCTATCAGAGAATTTGTAACACCAATTTTAGGTCATTGAAAGTTTGTAGGAAATCATTTGAGGATATAGAACAGCGTTATGTTGCATATCATCGAGATAACACAAAACTGACTTGAAATATTTAAAAGAGTTGTGAGTTTAATGCTTAAATACTTTTGCCTTGTACTGTCAAAGACAATTTGTCGTAAAAGGACCAATAGTACTAAAGCTACATGCTCCATAAGTTTTTCAACCGCCATATGTAACGAATTCATTGTAAATCATCTGGATAACTCAAAACTAACTCTTTTTAATTCATTATCTCTATGAACACCATAAAAAACACTAGGAATATAAGGGGAAAATTTGTAACCAAATATAAAAACTTGAACAAGGGTCGTGCATATGCTAATTTCCAGGTATACCATGCTACGACCTAGTTTGAAAACTGTCTCGTAGAAATGCATCAAAAGCCCCGCAAGGTGTTCTGAAAGAAATCTTCTCTAAAACAACTATGCACGGCTCTTTTGAATATGCAGACCTTCTATAAATGCAACAAATTATCGGAAAACAATGTTTAATTGCAAAATCTTGAAAGTGTCAAAAAATTATGGGGGACCTAATAACACTAAGAACTACCAGGATCAGGAAATCAATTAAAATATTGAAAACTCATAAATGTACCGTCAGAAACTCTCGATAGTTATGTAAGTTTTTCAAATATCTTTGGCATGTAATTTAATTTTTACTATTTGGGGACGGTGTTCTTCCTATTTAGAGAAATGCCGTCATATGTTCTAGAACTAATTCTTAGGAACTATGAAAAAATAATAAATCATTGGGATATCTATAGCTATTAGCTCGTGATTAAACTAAATTGATATGAATCATCAATAATTGTTGGAGAAAAATTTAGAAATTCTTGGAATTATTGAGCATATCACAGACAACTGTTATTAATAATTGTTCAGATTTGGCTGAAAATGCTCAAAACTCACCATCAGTCGAAACCTCGGCCAAAACGATGATTGTTACATGAATCGGCTGACTGAACCAAAACTAAGGTGTACTGGAAGTGTTCGTTTTACCGAATCTCATATGCCTGACACCTGTTTGCTAGAATTTTAATTTTAAAGCCCTCAAAAAATCATACCTCTTTGGAAAGAAGAAACATTCAAGCGTAGCTTTAGTTTAGGCCTCCTCAATGAGACACCGTTCTTTGAAATGAAAAAAGCCTATAGTTTTATAAGTATAGCTTGGAATAATAATAATGCTTATAGTACCCTTTTGGGTACAGGCGAGTCCTCATATTTCAGAGGACTTTCTAGGTATTAGTAGACCTACACTGCCGTCACAGTTGAGAATTTACTATCTACACTTTTTGACATNAATAATAAATATAATAAGGCCTACAGTACACTAGAGGGGCCAGAAGAGGACTTTCTAGGTATTAGTAGACCTACACTGCCGTCACAG
>JXPH01002372.1:17473-46285 GCA_001014845.1 Mochlonyx cinctipes | reverse complement strand
GGGCAAAGAACCAGAAAGGATAACTGTAATCATTCATTTAACTCTATATCAATCAGTCCTTTTTCATACACACTCTTCAACATGAAGCGATTCGAAGAGGGTATTCATTGAGTCCCAAATGCTGAACAACATTTTTCTCTGAAAACTTTTCAACATATCATTCATTCCATCCGCACATAATATCATTCATGATGCCCCAGAGAAGTTTGAAAACACCAAATTTTCTTTAATGTACAACATTAAAGTTAAACATATTCATCATGTGGACAAGCCGAGATAACAGTTGTAAAAATTTTATTTTCTATTTACTTTTATCATTCCAAATACAATGGGGAGAAAAATCTCAAGATGATGATTGTTCATTGGATGGAGATATTACTTGGACTTTTGTAAACTTAACAAAAATATCCAGAATCTATGGAAAATTAACTTGAAATTTCGTCTACTGATAATTCGGATTTGTAATCAGGATAAAACCAAAACCTGAAATTTATTCGGGTTTTAAACTAGTGAAACTAAAAGATGAAAATAAAAAAACAGATCCATTACAGTACTCTAGACTTTAACTTTTCTAGTTGAAAGAGTTCTATAGGCTGGTGTACACATATAATTTCAGAAACGATATTTTTTAGTTCGTTGAACTATCGGANATGTAAAAAGCTAGTAAATTAGCTGAACTCTGAAAAATGTGGACGATGGAACGGGTCGTAAATATTTTTACTGACTGAGTCGGTAGACTATGTACTACTAGACGGGGAATTACTTTTGACATGCACACATAATTTCCGAAACGACATTTTTTAGTTCGTTGAACTATCAGAAAAGAACTATTCACACGAACTCCTTTTTTAGTGAAAAAAACTAAAAGAGATAGTTAAAAGAACTANTGGGTAGACTTTTGCCTGAATTTTGGTGAAAGAAACTAAAATTTTAGTTTCCAGAATTATCTGTGTACTGTCAATGACCGAAAGTTCAGCCATTTTGTATGATTACGTCAGAATTTATTTCAATTGTATGGGAGCCCATAGTAAGGTTAGGCACTAAATTGATAGGTTGACTTGAGACAATTACTGATGACCATAGACAAAATTTCAGCTTTTTAGCTTTTCATCACTATCAATTTAATAGATGAAAAGGTTATATCATCGGAACAAAAAGTTGTTCTAAATGGTCTGAAACGTGTAAAAAAAATTATTAAAAAAGAACATAAAAAATGTCTGTGTGTGTGTCTGTCCGCCTGTCGTCTGTCTGTCGTGTAGTATCTGTATCCTCGATAACTCGTAATTCTCAACCGATTTAGCTGAAATTTTGTATGGAGGTTTTTCTCAACAAAAGTAAGGACGATCTTCGTTATGAGCCAAATCGGACCAAGGGGCCTAGGGGTCCCCTTGCAAACTCACCAGAAACAGTTCCTAAAAATGTTTCACCCTGGCACTTGGCACCTGGCACATCGAGAACTGGGGGCTCCTACTAACCGGACACTTCCAGAATACTCGAGATGTAGTGATTNCTTCCAATTACCTGACTTTCTTAGATAACTCTGTAAATACTTTTCCGATCTTCTTGAAAATCTGCACATGTCATCTTTGTCGAAGTCTAAATCCAGTTCCTAGCACAAAATATACAATAAATATGATGAAAAGCTACATAATCCACTTTTTGATTTCCTTCGTTTTTTGGTGTAAAAATGTTTGTATGGGAGCCCTTATTTCCTTCCCGTTTGGGGGTTGAGTACAAAGGGCCCACCTTGAGGCCTAGGTGCGAGTTTTTGGTTTGGTCGGCTTCTCTGACCACCTACCCCACTTACAAATCCATTCATGGGAGCCCAAAGGCGTCTATGTCTGATAGGGCTCAAAATTGGAAGGGATGAATTTTTTTTTTCAATTGATAGATGTTCATGACCAAAATTTCAATTTGTATGAGAGCCCACAGAAGCCTTTGTCCGATTGGGCTTAAAATGGCCAAGAATAAGTGAGGCGTTAATTAATATTCATTGCCAAAATTTCAAAAGATTTGATTGATAATTGTACAATTTATAGTGATTTTCCCGTTTAATTTGTATGGGAGCTCACTGAAGCCTTTTTGTGATTGGGCTCAAAATTGACGGAGATAAATTGGATATTAATTAATGTTTATGACCGAAGTTGCAAAAGATTTGATTAATAAATGTCCGATTTATATCGATTTTATCACTAAAATAGCAAACTTTTGTATGGGAGCCCCTAGAAGCCTCCGTCCGATCCGATTGGGCTCAAAATCAATTGCACTATCAAAAACTCCTTCTACCAAAATTTCAGCTCAATCGGAGTTCACTTTTTTGAGTTATCGTGCGTCAAAGGATTAACGACAAACACACAATCACCCGATTTGTGTGGGAGACCTCGTGGTCGTCTTTTAAAAACTCTTTCTGCCAAATTTTTATTTAAATCGTTGTTCGTGTTTCTGAGCTGGGTGATGTAGGTATTTGTACCCATTCCTATACCTTTTTCTAAACCCATTCCTACACTTTTTTTCTAAAAGTTAAAGTAAAATGAAATGGGTGATTTCGATTCTTAATCAATTATTTTTTAACCTTTTTTTCGGAAAAGTTAAAGTAAAATATCCTGAACCTAAGGAAAATTAACTTGAGGCTTCATTCACTCGTTTATTTGGATTCATAATCAGGAAAATATTAAAACCTGAAAGCTATTCGGGTTTTAAAGTAATAAAAATTAAAGGTGAGAAATACTCCAGTCGAGATTGGAACTCTGGATCTCGCTCAGAGCCATATAAATCTCGTTCTTTAACAGGCGAAAAGATGTCCGATTTCACAATTTCGTACTCAAACCAGGAGAATAGTTAAAGCCTATATCCCTCGTAGACACTGGCGCTCGATAGTGTTACCCATGTTGTTCGATTCCTAGCGATTGCTAATGATACTTCGTTCACCAATACGTACACCCAACTCTGACTTAACGGAACGGCACCAAGTTTGTTTTTTCCACCTTCAAAGCTTGTTCTGCTACTGTGACTGATTTAATCACTTTCCTAGTGTCAGATGCATACACTTACTTACTTACTGGCTTGACGGAACGGCGCCAAGTTTGGCGTGATCTGCCTCTAGATCTGTTTTCTTCCCGAGGACAGTACGCCAAAGTTTCTTTTGCTACTGCTCTGGGCTCCATTGGGTCCCTTCGTAGCACGTGGCCGATCCATCCAAGTTTACGTCACCTGATTTCTATCTCCATACTAGTCATACCACATTGCTGCCATAATTCAGAATTAGTAATCGTTCGAGGCCATCTTATCCGGAGAATTTAGACATCGATTAACAAATGTTTGAATTTTATTGGTGACTGATTCAGTCACTTTTCAAGTCTCGGAAGCATATAACAGTGTTTATAGTAAAAGACTTCGAAATTGTCGAAGCTTGGAATTTTTTTATATAAGGTCTGTGCCGCAGATGTTATTTAGCGCATAAAATCTGCATACAGCAGTGTGGATAATACAAGGCTTCAGAATAATTGAAGCTTAGTGTTTCTTGATATAAGGATGTTGGTTGAATTATTAAATAAACTTTAAAAGTAAAAAATAGTCAACCACCTCCGCAGTCCACTGGGAAGCCAAACGAGGATTCGATGGTGGAGCTGAGTGGGAGAACCTAATGAAGCCAAACAGGAGTCAAAGGAGACTCAAATGGAACCAGAGCAAAGAGCTAAGCAAATGAAAAAAATTGAGCACAAGGACTTAAGATTTTCCGGGATTTTTGGAGATTTTTAAAGATTTTTAAAAATAATTGTAAACAAACTTTCACAGTATAGCAAATATAAGCCGAGAACCGAGCCAGTTAATAATGACACAAATCAAAATGGATATCATTTCGTCATAATAAAAATTCGATTGAAATCAGATGAGATGAAAATTTCTTTCATCTCCTTGTATTGTATTATATCGTATTGATGACTATCATAAATTACTTCCCCACAATTTTTTTCTGTTTCCATTCAAAAGGAATAAATTTGTGTCTGCATAGAATGGAATAACTATATATTCAGATTTTTTCTTTACTTTTCTCCTCTTTATGATTCTTCTATTCAATTTCGAGCAATTTGGAGTAGGGAAACATTTTGTTGTGCGGGTAAGGAAATAATGTCTAGTCCTTGAACGAACATATTAGCAAAATAACATATAAGAGCTTATGTTGTTATTTGTGTCCGATATTTATGAAGAAATGCTTCAATGCTTCAACTTTTAGGGAAAAGCGAGATATATTGTTAGCTAATACATACATATGTATGTGTGGTTATGAGTATGTTGCCAAACAAGTTTAAAAGTTTCAACTATGGTATCAAAACAATCCTACAAGGTGCCTCAGTCAGGGTCTAGAAGTTTGAACATGATTTTGTGGTAAGTATTGAAGGGACCTGTCCCCCTGGGACCTTAGGGCCTGTGGGCTCCTATGTACCAGGAACTTCCAGAATTTTTAAGTTTTAGTGATCGAAAATAGCTCAGATTTGGAATATAAGCTTTTGGTAAGTACCCAAGGTCAGTTCCTAAAAGAAGGCTCCTAGGTAGCGGCCACTGCTAGAATTCTCGAGTTCTAGTAATCGGAATGAGCTCAAATTTGGAATTTAAGCTTATGGCAAGTGTCCAAGAACAGTTCTTGTGCTAAATTTGGGATAATATTATCCATTCCTGGTGCTTCCAATTACCAGACTTTCTTGGATACATCTGTAAATACTTTTCCGATCTTCATATCATCTTTGTCGAAGTCTAAATCTAGTTCCTATCATAAAATACACAATAAATATGAAAGAAAAGATACATAATCCACTGTGTGGTTTCCTACGTTTTTTATTCAACATTCGAAATGTGAAACTTGAAATTATTTTTAAAATCTCAATGTTCTCCATCAGAAAAAGCTGAAATCTCAGATTGTTATTTAAATCATCGCAATCATCTCGTTCTCAAGTTAAATCTTGAAAAAAGCTGAGCTGACATTTCAAAAACAAGAAACAATAAATTTTAGCACGAGCAACAAAAAAAATTACTCTGTGTCAAATCTTTATTACATTCCATTACTCATTCATTACTCTCTCGGCAAATCGTATAAAGCTACCACCCATCCCACATACACCTTCAGTTATATCTTGAAGTTATTATTTCCTGTGTACAGAAATTTTGCTTTATTTGTAAATAAAATTGGAATATTTGAGGGTCCTTCTTACACACGCTCCCAGGAAAATGTTCCATCATTGTGAAAATTCCAAAATTTGACGTGAAAAGTAATAAAGCAGTCTTGTCAGAAAATAATATATTTATGGTCTTTCAAAATCAAAAGAGAGGAAAATGAAGTCCATTTTTCTATATCGTATCTACAAAAACGAAAGCAAAAAAATATTTCTGTTTTCCTTGTTTTAACAATAGCGTAAGAAAGAAGAAAAAGGAAATTATCAACCAGCAAAAAGCATCTTCAAATAACAACAACTTTTTATGAGGGGTGGAAATTTTTTTTTAGCTTTTATCAGATTTAAATCGGACTTTTTATTGTAAAATGAAATATGGCTCTTTGTTTCCTACTTTAATTCCCAGAATTTTCTATTTAAGACTACTTAAAGACAATATGGCGCCCTTATTTACAAAGTATGTGAAAATGGCGAGCGGATAAAATGTCAGGTTAGTGGGTTCTGCATAAAAATGAAATGACCATCATAAAAAAATTATGACAGCTTTCTGGGAGAGCAAAAACTGACATTCCCAAAATCAATAAAAAATCTCTTTTTTATTATTTTTATGATATGGTGGCGAGGCAATAAATTATTTTTATGACGTCGTGATTCGTGAAACCAAATTAAATTAATTAATTAATGTGCACATGCATGAAGGGGAACACAGGCTTTCACTATTCTTCTTAAGTCTAAAATATACATTAAGAAGAAAAGTTTGGGATCTGTAACATCTAAAGAAATGTGGTTCTTAGAGAAATTGTTCATATTGGGCTCAAACCGTGAAAAATTTAATTTTCAAAAAAAAATTAAGCTGATTTTGAGCTTTCGTGATGATGTATTTTAAGCTTGATTTACAGAGTTATCCTAGAAAGTCTATACTAATTGAAAGCACCAAGAATGGATGATATTATCCCATGTTGAGTGCTTATAAAAAGCTTATATTACAAAACTGAGCTCATTCCGATCACTAGAACTCCAGAATTCAGGAAGTTCTTGGTAAACAGGAGCCCTCAGGTCCCGATGTCCCAAGGTGAAACTTTTATAGGAATCGTTCTTGGATAGTTACCACAAGATAATGTTCGAAATTTGTCCTCATTTTTAACACTACACAGATAATTCTGGAAACTAAAAAATTTTTCACCAAAATTCAGGCAAAAGTCTACTCTCTATTAATTTTAGTTCGAGCTTTGAACTATTATTTTTAGTTAAATTATCAAACATTGCCAAGACACGGTACTAATACTAACCACTTTTTGATTTATTTTAGTTCACATGGTTAAACTATTTTTTTAGTTCTGTTAACTATTTATTTTAGGTTTTTCCCTAAAACTCGAGTTCTTGTTCTAGAAATATTCTAATTCTGGATTCCTGATTCAAACTAAGAAATATTGTTTCTGAAATTATCTGTGTAGAACTCAAGGATTCTGGAAGTTCCTGGTCCATAAGAGCTCTCTCATTACAACCTCCCAGAATAAAACTTTTTTAGGATGGGGGCCCTCAGACCCCATGCATAGACGGGAGTGAATTCGATTTTTTTGCGTTTCCAACCATTTGGAGCAGCTTTTCCCGATAGGCCAAATTTTTTAAAATTTTACTGAATACATAAGCTTTTCTTTTCTATCTATATGATAAGAATGTATTTTCAGCCGATTTTCAAAAAATAAAGTGTTCCATAAGTTTCTTATCATGTATTTAACATGATAGGACTATAAAAATAAATTTTGCATCTATGGGGCACTCCTTAGCCCCTAAATCCGGTCCCAACGGAACCGATGAACCAATTTTTGTCATTTAGACCACATTGTACAGGTCATTTTTTCCCGATGATGTTATATTTGAATGCAGCATCCCAAAACACCTCTGGAAATCAATTTTTCTGGTCCTAATTTACCTAGTTCAAGGTTTTAATATTTCGAGTTTTCATACAAAATTTTTTGAGAGCCTGATGGTCTTTTTAAAATATCTCAAGAACCAATGGACCTATATAAGTCAATAAGGGCTCAAAGCATTTATAAATACAATGTCCACAAATTCTTAGGACATTTCAACAAGGGCCAGTGTAGCTTAAAAAGACCGTTAATTTTGATAAAAATTACGAAATTGAAATGGCCGGTGCTGCATAACGGTCAATTCAAAAAATCTGGAAAAATCAGAGGTGATGCTTGGCCCAAATGGCAACTTTTTGGAAGGATATGTTTTTTAATTTCATCGTTTGAAAATCCTCCATACAACTTTACTCCGCCCTATTATGCATTCATTATACTAAATTCTGCTGTACGTATCCGAGACTTGAAAAGTGACTGAATCAGCCACAAATAAAATTCAGACATATGTCAACCAATGTCTGCGACAAATCCTTCAGCTAAGATGGCCTCAAACCATAGTTATGTTATTATGGCAGCAATGAAGTATGACTAGAATGGGGATAGAAATCAGGCAACCCAAATTTGGATGGTTTGGCCATGTATTACAAAGGATCCACAGGGACCTGGATCAGTAGAAAAAGAAGCTTTGAAGTACTGCCCTAGGGAAGGAGCTCGATTCAGAGGCATACCAATAATAATGAATGGGATGACATTATAGCAACCGATAGAAATCAAACGAGATGGGATAATACTACTGACCGGTAATGTCCCACAAGGGCCTTTAGGCCTTTAAGTACGAAAGTAAATAACCTATACTACACATCAGTCGTCACCAAAATATTGCTATCTACACTTTTGGGCGAAATTGAGTTAGGTATAGAGCAAGCTAAATTTAACTGATACGCGTCTTGTTTATTTTTTTCAGCACAACTGAATTGGTGTAAATGGTGCAAATCGACCCAATCATTCAATTTTACATTTATATGAGAAAAAAATTAGAAAACATTGATTTTCCCGAAATGTCAAAAAGTGTAGATAGCAATATTTCCATTGTAACGGCAGTACTACAGAAACCCAGCATATTATGTGACCACTCAAAAGTAGTAAGCTTAGCTCTTAAAAGCACACTTTACTCCTCCGTTCAATAATTTATCAATTAAATCGTACAATAGTTGGGTAAAACGACCCTTCAAAAACCATACCAAATGATAGATTTTACATCGAAGTCCAAAAATATTATTTAAAAAAATTATTCGATTTGGACATTTTTTCTAAATTGGCACGTTGTGCTTAACACTTAGCCCCCTAAAATAAATAGAAAAGCTATCGGTTTACCAATGTATTGCTTGTTTTTCAACTCTTACAATTTTGTAAAATCCGGTTCTCAAATATTTTGCCACTAGGGACAATTTGTTTTTCAAGAAATATTAATAAAACATTTTTCTTAGAAGTTCTATTTTCGGTCTGATAAGTTAAATAAAAGCATCAAGAAAATTGATCATTATGATATTTCAAAAATAAATTAAATTAAGTACTTTTGGAATGTCTTGGAAATTTGATGATTTTGGTAACCATACCATTTGAAGAGAAAATTCTAACCTTGGGATATAAATTATTAATTAAATATTCTTCTTGTAATTCTAATGCTCCTTGTCTTTCCAAAGTTGCTTTTTTGAATCAACATTGAACTTTATGCTAGCAAGAAGCAAGAGCACTGATGCTCCGATCAAAAAAAAAAAAATTTGTATGATTACCCATAGATAAAAGAGATTACTATCCGAAACAGTAGCTGGCTCTTGTCACTACAATGTAGCACAAACAATTCGAAAAAAAACCTAATTATAATTTCCACCTCATAATCCCCCTCCCTCACCATTAGTTCTGTTCATTATCTATTTCTATTTACACCAGAGTAAAATAATAATCGTAAATATTGCCAAGCTACCTAATTTCATAAATAGAGTATAGAAAAAATCTCCCAGATTAGATATTCTTATCAGGTCTTTTGTACTTCACGTGCTCAATGAAATCTGATAATACAGAAAAGAAAGAAAGCGATCCTCTGATAACAAGGGTATTAGTCTTCCGTCACAATTAAAAAATCCCCAACTACACCTTTTTACATTTCTCATACAATTCTAAATAAAATTGAAAGTTTGTAGTCGATATGTACAATTTTCACCACTTCTGTTGTGCTGAAAAAAATTGGCAAGATGAGCATCAGTGAGATTCAGCTTGGCTTTACTAAATTTCACCGGAAAGTGTAGTAAGGTATTTTTATTTTTTCACGAAAAAATCATAACAAAAGAATGGAACGATAAAAAAAAGTTTGTTTGTGCAAAATCCAAATATACATAAATAACATGCAAAAGCATATTAATTACCGAAAAACCATTAATAAAACAAAATAAAAGCTCGAGCGTTTTTTTTGTAGTTACCATTCCCTGCCATTGATATCAATTTAAAGTTTGTTTTTATTATTATTTCAAAATCGATACAATTTGGCCTCTTTCCAACAACCTTAATCGGAAATCCAATTGACTTGAATGGATTGCATTGGATCGTAATGCAGTTTTGTTTCTCTGCTGTTGTAGAAGAGAGAGAGAACACGGAAATTTACTTTGCTAAATATTATATTATACTAGGAGACCCCCTGCAATGAAAAAAAATTATATGTACAGGGTTATCGAAATTCGCAGCCAACTTCGTATTAGTATGTCATAGGAATTTTAAATGATGATTAAAATATATAAATTTAGGTGACTTAACAAGGATTTTACAACACCACAGTTCACTTTTAGCTTTCGTATCGAGCAGTCGCATATCGAATCGAGTGAATTACCAAGCAAACAAAACTATTGTCGCACTCGTGCGCACAACTTTTAATTTAGTATTTAATTTCATTTTCCTTTTCAAAAGGAAAACTATCTGTGTAACTATAAATTCTCAACCTCAAACTGCAAACTTCCGTGAAAACACCCTAATAATTCATTTTGATAATCTTCCAAGAGAGAATCAGAACCTTGGTCTCTCTCAACAACAAGTGTTAACGCAAGCATTGCCAAAAATTGCTTTTTTGTGAAAACCTGTGATTTAGAGACTGCACAAGAAACAGTGAGAAAACATAACCAAGTGCACGAAGTTGAAATCGATCATCAACAATACAAAATCAACTTATCAATGGAGGATGGAAGCGTGAACGTCAAAGTCCACGATTTATCAGAGAATGTTTCAAATTAAATGCTCGCAACACAAGCTTCTACCCACAAACACAAAATTAACAGTGTGAATCTATGATATTATCAAGTATGACGAGGGCCTCGGACCAGGATGAAGAGATCCCCTCAAGCGTCAACAATATAGTAAAAAACGACAATGAATGCGCTAATCCTATTCCATCTTAGCTACAATAATGGACCAATTGATACTTCTGCTATCTCATACATTAATAAGGTAAATGCTATAAAAAAATTATTTATACTATGGAAATAGATATTGTACTTTTGCAAGCGGTCAAAAATAGTAACTTAGAACTTCTAGGATTTAATATTGTCACAAATGTCGACCATTCCAAAAGGTGAAGAGCCATAGCCCTCAAAGATCACATTACTTTTAGTAATGTCGAACTTAGTCTAGATTCTAGGTTAATTTGCCACAAAATTAACAAAAGTATAACTGTTTGTAACAGCTACCACCCTGCAGCAAATATGGAGAAATTTTTAACGAAGAAATTGCATACTACCTCAGAAACTGTGCCGAGAACGTGATAATTGGGGGAGACTTCAACATCGTCATTAGCTCTTAAGATAGCAGTGGGGGGAGCAACATAAGTGCTGCGTTAGGAAATCTTGTCCAACAACTTTTGGATTCGTGGGAAATTAAACACCGTAATAGAAACGTAGAATTTTCATGCATTCGAGGTGACACCGCTTCCCCGATTTACAACATCTACGTCAGCAAAGCTCTTCGTGATCAACTGGTAAACGTCAGAATGAATGTAAACTCATTCTCTGATCGCAAAGTGCAGCTGCCCAATCTTGGCCCACCCCGTGGGTAAGTTATTTGGATGCTACTTTCTCAAATATTACCAGCAAAAAATATGGAACAATTTCGGCTAAAGTGGAATTACTGGACAAGACAAAGACGAAATTACAACTCCTGGATTCAATGGTGGACCGATTTTTTCAAACTGAGAATAAAAACCTTCGTCCGATGGCAGACTAACGAATCTTACAAACTATTTAATGAGCACTTCGAATTTTACTACCAAAGATTAACAACAGCTTATGAAAACTTTTTGGGCAATCCGGAGTAAAGATCAGAGATTAACAAAATTAAAGCCAAAATGTTGCAGATTCAAAACGAATTTTCGATGAACTTCATTAGAAGAATCCACTTCAGCTCATCCACTCTGAATCCACTTCAATCACGTCAAAATCACATCACATCATCTACTTAAAATCCACTTCATCCCCTTCTTCCGTTTCAAATCCATCACTTAAAATCCACTTCAAGTCAACTTCAAATCCACTTCATCCACTCTGAATCCACTTCATCCACGTCAAAATCACATCACATCTACTTAAAATCCACTTCATCTACTTTAAATCCACTTCAAACACGTCAAATTTGCATCAGATCCACTTCAAATCCACTTCAAAATCGTCAAGTCCACCTCAAATCCACATCAAGCCAACTTGCAATAAGTTTCATGTTAAAAGGATGTCCATTTCAAAGTTGTAAGTTTTGATGAATTGAATGAAAATTAAACGGTAAAACTTATTACAAACACATCAAATCGAAGTGTAATTTTTAAGTGTAGTACAATGACCTGCAAAGGAAACTATGTAAAAAAGTACTAGACCTAAAATATATTATAAGATGCTGACTGACGATGAAAAGAAAGACCCACATCTTTCTCTATAAAATACCTTACTAAATAGGTGCTTCAAAAAATAAAAACGGACCCAACGCAGGCAATTTGAGAATATTTAGAAAACGATAAAATAAGGGTCACGTGGCTACCGTCATAATCATAAATAACAATCAAATACTCTTGTGCAGAAAAAAAAACTTCAAAACACGACTTCATACCCCACCCCTAACTACTTTGAATAAAACCGCCATAAAAATATTTTGTTCGAAACATAGAAAAAAGCATATTTTAAAACCATAATAAAATAACATAAGAAACCATCAACATATTATTATGTGAATGTTGCTTATGCTTAGCTTAGTGGGTACAAAATTTATATTTGCTGCAAAGAGAAGGTAAAAAGTGAAGCACTTTCACAGGATTACTGTTGCTTCAACATTCAAATGTTGTGCCAGAGACGAGCGATGGAGATTAGAATAGAAAAAAATATATTTTTATTTTATTCGAGCTTCACTTTACTTTTTTTTAACTTTCAACGAGAGATTGAATAAGAGGGTGTTGAGACACAAAGAAATCTTAAAAAATTACTTTTAAAAATCTAACTGTAAAAAAGATAAACAGATCCATTACAATGCACTAGGCTTCAACTGTTCTAGTTTGAAGAGTTGTATAATAGAGGGTGTAGTTTGCACTATTATTATTTTCTGCTGCTCCTCTGGATTGTTTCCATTACCATCATCAACATTTTTATGCGAGCCCAATTGGGCTTAAAATTGACAAAATTTCAGCCATTTTATTTGATTACGTCAGAATTTATTTCAAATTTTTAAGTAAAATCGCAAAAATTTGTATGGGAGCATTAAGTAGGCTTTGGCCGATTAACACCAAAAANCTATAGTAGGCTTTGGCCGATTAACACCAAAAACTATAGGGTTCTTGAGCCGAATCATTCNTTGATTACGTCAGAATTTATTTCAAATTTTTAAGTAAAATCGCAAAAATTTGTATGGGAGCANTGAAATTTTCAGTTCAATCGATCAATAATTGCAAGCCTTATCGTTGAAGAAAAACTCTACACAATTCACAATCTACAAACCGACATACAGACGATTTCGATATTTTTACTAATTACTATAATTTAACTTTGTTTAAGAAAAGTTCAAGGTACGAATTAGTACTATTTAGTATCTCCAATATCCGAACCAGTTCTTGAGCCGTTTCAGAGTTATAACGATTTTTTATTTTTGCGCTTTTTAGGACTCTAAATGATAGCTTTTAATAGTACTATGTAGTACTTCCAATATTACAACCGGTTCTTCAACCGTTTCAGAGTTTGCCGAATCATTCCGCTGGCAAACTCACTTTAGATTTTTGCACTTTTTAAGACTCTAAATGATAGCTATGAATTAGTACTATTTAGTACTTCCAATATCAGAACCGGTTCTACAACCCTTTGCAAGATAGATATTATATATTTTTATACGAACCGGTTGTGTATAGTCAAATATTTAATTCCTAATTAGTACTATTTAGTACCACTTACGGCATTATTAGTACCTCAACCGTTTCAGAGTTATTGCTGACGGAAGATTCGCTGGCAAACCGACTTTTTTATTTTTGCGCTTTTTGGGACTCTAAATGATAGCTATAAATTAGTACTGGTTAGTAACTCCAATATCCAAACCGGTTTTCAACCGTTTAAGAGTTATAATGATTTTTGCCAGCGAATCATACCGCTGACAAACTCACGTTTGATTTTTGCACTTTTTAGGAGTTTAAATGATAGCTATGAATTAGTACTATTTAGTACTTCCAATATCAGAACCGGTTCTACAACCCTTTGCAAGATAGATATTATATATTTTTATACGAACCGGTTGTGTATAGTCAAATATTTAATTCCTAATTAGTACTATTTAGTACCACTTACGGCATTATTAGTACCTCAACCGTTTCAGAGTTATTGCTGACGGAAGATTCGCTGGCAAACCGACTTTTTTATTTTTGCGCTTTTTGGGACTCTAAATGATAGCTATAAATTAGTACTGGTTAGTAACTCCAATATCCAAACCGGTTTTCAACCGTTTAAGAGTTATAATGATTTTTGCCAGCGAATCATACCGCTGACAAACTCACGTTTGATTTTTGCACTTTTTAGGAGTTTAAATGATAGCTATGAATTAGTACTATTTAGTACTTCCAATATCAGAACCGGTTCTACAACCCTTTGCAAGATAGATATTATATATTTTTATACGAACCGGTTGTGTATAGTCAAATATTTAATTCCTAATTAGTACTATTTAGTACCACTTACGGCATTATTAGTACCTCAACCGTTTCAGAGTTATTGCTGACGGAAGATTCGCTGGCAAACCGACTTTTTTATTTTTGCGCTTTTTGGGACTCTAAATGATAGCTATAAATTAGTACTGGTTAGTAACTCCAATATCCAAACCGGTTTTCAACCGTTTAAGAGTTATAATGATTTTTGCCAGCGAATCATACCGCTGACAAACTCACGTTTGATTTTTGCACTTTTTAGGAGTTTAAATGATAGATATGAATTAGTACTATTTAGTACTTCCAATATCAGAACCTTTTGTAAGATAGATACTATATATTTTTTAAGCGAACCGGTTCTGTATAGTCAACATTTTTCTCATTTCTTTGTGGCTAAAACTGAGCAACTTCTGTTTTGACACACAAACTCTACCTCCACTGATTTAAGAGTTATATTTTTTAAAGTTACAGGGCTAAGAAAACTTGAAAAAATTTGAAAAATTGGATCTTAAAGCATAACTGCAAGTCTTAGAAGACATAAATGCAAAATCAAGCAACAAAGTTATAGAGAATTAAACTTCAACAGCTTTGTAAAACACTATTTAACTGTGTTTCACCGCCGTGGCTTCAGGACTTCCAAACTATCATGGATTTCTTTTGTAAAAATTGGAAATACTTCTATTTTTTACAAAAAAAAATCAATGGTAGTTTGGAAGTCCTTTCATCGCCGTGGCTTCAAGGATTCCAAACTGCCTTTTTTGCTGTCAGAATTGACGTTCATTTGACTCATTATATGTACAACCTTCTACAAACATGTGGTACAACATAAACCTCGCAGTGCTTTTTTAAGAGATATTTGCAAAAGAAGATGAAGTTTTGCCACTTTTGACCACTACTTACACTGAAAACAAAAACATTTCAAA
Organism: Mochlonyx cinctipes; assembly: GCA_001014845.1. Taxonomy (NCBI): domain Eukaryota; kingdom Metazoa; phylum Arthropoda; class Insecta; order Diptera; family Chaoboridae; genus Mochlonyx; species Mochlonyx cinctipes. The sequence goes on along the minus strand of JXPH01002372.1, from coordinate 31,131 downwards.
TTAAAATGTTTTTCAAACTGGTTCATTTAATATTTTTTTCAAATGGAACACTTCAATTTGAATTTTTTTTTATGTTTTTTAAATGGATCCCTTTAAAAAATACTTTAAAAAGACTTAATCATTTAATATCAATTTAACAAACATTTCAAATTAAAATGTTTTCCATTTGCAAAAATAGGTTAATTTCAATTTGAAATGTTTTTTTAAATGTTTTTTTCAGAGTAGGGCATTTACCCTAGTTAATGCCACTTATAGTATCGCTATTTTTCTTGCAGCCTTGAGTTAATTATAACAATATTTAAAAGAACTTAGAAATAATCATGAACATCAACAACCGCAACAGAAGCGGTTTTAATTTATTTTCCTATTAAAAATTCCAGCCGCCCTTAACAACCCGTGAATCTTTGATATAGGGTCAGATGGTCTCAGAATTGAAAACTCTGCGCTATCATCGATCCGAAGTACCAAAAAACAATCTCCAACTGCCCTAAACAACCTGTGCATTTCGGATAAAGAGTCTAGTGGTCTCAGAATCAATGCACTAACATAATGGAACTACATAAGCTATCATCGATCCAAAGTACCTAATTTGGACCAATAAACCTGGGCCTATCGGACGGTTTACCATCCCCTGGTCCTAATCATATTATAATAAAATATTGTACCCATGAACCTCTATTGAATGGCACTCTCGAGATACTTTTTCCAGACCCACTTAGTTTATATAGACTCTATTGCCAGATCTACTTGAATTACTATATATTTTATAGAGTTATCTACGTAAGTCTGGTTACTGAAGACACTATAAATGGACAATATAACTCCTATCAACCACAAGGTACGGGTTCAAATCCAACACGTGACAATGGAACTAACTTTGCGTTTTTCATCGTAGTCGACACGGTAAATTGTTTTATGTGCGCTATTATTAATGAATAATAGGGTAAAAAAGGTTATTTCGAATATCGCCAAAGCCATGCTATCAAAAATATACTTGCTGCAAAAACATAAGAATAGAAGGCGTTCGAAGGGTGTTCCTCTCGAAGAAGTTAGTATGTTTCTTCGCTACAAAAATTTAACACGACTTGATGGACTAAGAAGTTGCTGGTAACTGATTGAAAATGCGGTGGTTTGGACTCCACTATATACTGTAGGTCAACTAAAAACTAGAAAATTCTCTGACATATGATTATTAACCTAATCTCTCTAGGGTGCCACAGGCTTTATTTTATTATAATTATTATCGTCTTTCTGTTTTTATGCGTTTCAGGTTAATTGCAGCCACTTTTCTCATGGGAGCTAATTTGTTCAAATTTTTAATGATTAAACTTTTCTTCCATCAGTAAATGTATGAGAAACTCGTCAGGGATAGAAAAAAATCTAAAATCCTAAATATTGATAAAATCTTATACAAAATATATACAACAAAGAATTACCCTGTGGTCTCGCGATACATATTGCACCATCCAATCAATACATACACTGAATGGTTAGTTAGGTTAGGGGTGAACTGAACGACGTTGGTTTGGTTGTATCGATTACGACAAGACGGAAATCAAAGATTGTGGATGAAGATAAAATATTATTGAAATGTGTGAAATGAAACGAGAAAATCGAGAGACGAGAGGATGAAAAGAAGAAAGAAACACTCAGGTAGAAAATAAAATGAGATTTATGCTGAAGCTGCAGGCTGGCTGAATTAAATGGATTTTGAAAGGGAAAAAGAGGGAAGGAAAGGAAGGTGTGAATGACTTTTTATGAAAAGAAGAAATTAGAAACGAATCTAATTTTTATGTAGAGTGTCTTTTCAATGGACGGCGACACAATTTTCCAGCCCATTATTTGTACGTGATTAATAGACGTGATTTTATTGTAATCGCCGATGCTGTTCGCAATAATGGTCGTGGTAAGGGGATGAGACAGCACTCTGTATTAGGGATGATGGGATTTACTCGATTGAATGGAGTTTTAGGGTTTAATTTGATTTTGAAGCAGGTTAATAACAGGTGGATTAACATCAAAATCCACTTTAAGGGATTTATTTTATTTGTTATATATAGAGGAAGGAAAACTATACCCGTATACGCTTAACACTGTAAAAACAAATATGTATTTTACGACCAAATAATCATAAAGTTTAGCTCGTTCAACTTAAAACCAGCTGGACGGGGTTCTAAATTTAATTCAACTTAATGAATTTAATGGGATATTTCCAAAAAATTTCACTGACTTTTTTGTCGTGTTGATCCCAAAAAGTTTGCAAAACAAAACATCATTTAGAGAGATAAATCAGAAAATCAAACAATAACAATAATTCAAAGTTAATTAATAATTTAATTCAGAGACTAAAGACTATTTATCTCTCTTCATATCGGTATAAATGGTGGATATTATCTTTAAAAAAAACAAAACCTTAACAATATTATAATATACCACTCTAATACAATATACATTATAAGTATTGGAATGTTTAACAATATATTAAGTGCCCTCATAACAAACTATATGCAAACACAATAAAATCAACCTTAATTTATGCGAATCCTCTATATACTTATTCATCCTACAACTATACAAGCTGAGCATATCATGCGATAACAGAAGCATAAAACATAAAAGCATATCATGCATGCAAAATATACTTTAGGGACCATATCCATCCACCTATCCATCCCTCTCTATTTATACTGTATACTTGCCTACCTCAACGCACACAAAAGAATACAATTTAGGTACAATAAACATACAGAAAAGAAGAAAGAAAAAAAGTTGAATTTGCATTATTAGGGATACTTAACCTCCCGATTGTTATCTCTGCACATATAGCTATAAATTGATTCCGATATACCGGCATCGAATTTAAAAGGATCACACCAGCGTGTCGTATTTTTATATCGTGTTGACTAAGGTCATTTCACAATTAATAAATGCAACCCCTACCTTCAAAGATGACGCACAAAATAAATGTTTCCCCTTCAAACAATTTAATATTTTTAAAAGGACTCGAGTGCAACATATGATAGATTGATAGATATCTAATATCTTTTTCATTTTTTGTTTAATTCATGAATTTCTCATGCTGGTATTTAGGAAAAAATCGACTTTCAATTCGACTCGATCGATTGAGGGTGACGTGAGTCACTTTTAGCTTATTCCATATTATTGCTTTTTCTGGTGTGAAAGATTTTCAGATTAACAAATTAACTCGTTAGGATTTCAACCCTAATTTATCGCGATCGATATTTTGATAATCGTGGCGGTAAATTGTGTGAAAGTTTTTGGTTCTCAGATCACGAACGTCCTGGGGAGATCAGATATATAATGTTGTATAGATTTACCTATTTTAATTTTTGAAATTTCCATATACTCCTTTTTACCCGTCTTTAGGATTTGACGACGTAATACTATATGACGTTGTTAAAGATCCCGTTGTAGTACAGAACCCATTCACCACCAAACTCCGGAATAGATATGAACTGTTATCTAGTAGTAGTTAGTGAAGATTAAAATACCGGCGAGGTGTTCCGAGATTGGATGAAAATAAAGAAGTCTTACATTGACACCTGTGAGTCTGTCTTGGGTCATACAAACCCCGATCATCGAAAATTGACTTCTGATGGAACTAGAAAGATCCATGAAGAGCGTAAAGCAATCAAACTTGCATAATGCTCTCTCGTTTGACACGATAAATAAAGGCTGAGTTTCAACATTAGTATGATATGATCGTATCGTAGCCACAGTCGTGAGAGAATCCTGCAGCACGTAAAGATTCTAAACAATTATTTAGTATCTCTAAAGAGCTTCTGAATCCAATCTAAAAGACAATCCTGCCTGTTGTGAAGGGTAAGGACGAGAACATCCTGCATACTGAAGACGAGAAACTGCATAGGTGGCCGGAACACTTCAACGAAGTTTTTAATAATGATGCAAACGATCCAGAGCAGCTCTTAACAACCAGCAAAATCCAGCTCCAGCACCCGTCAGCATCAGTACGAGGATTGATGTCGAGCCACCCTTTAGTGCGGAGGTCGAAGAAGCATAATCTTCTTTGTAAAATAGAAAGGCTCCTGGCGTTGATGACATAGACCTATCAACTGACATTCTCCATCCATTTTTATGTAATGTCTGGAACACTAACACGTTTCCAAGTGACTGAAAACAGGGTTTGATAACGAAGATCCCGAAGAATGTTGATATAAGTGACTGTAAGAATTGGTGAGGGATCATGCGGCAGTTCATTCCCAGTAAAATCTTGTGGACAATTATTTTGGAAAGAATCAATGCAGTGCTTGATGCAGCATTACGGAGAGAACGGGCAGGCTTTCGAAAGCACGTCTCCTGTGTTGACCAAATAAATACGCTCAGAATCATCATCGAGGAGTGTATTGAGTGGAACCGACCGCTGTACGTGGTTTTCGGCGACTTCCAGAAAGTCTTTGATCTGCTAAAGCAGGACGTAATTTGAAAGGGTTTAAGCAATAGAAGAGTTCCAGCAAAGATTATTGATCTGATCAAGGAATCTTACGACAACTTCACATGCCGCGTCGTTCATTAGAATAGGCACACTGACCCTATTCCCGTAAAAAATGGTGTTCAACAAGGATGCTTGTTATCCTCTTTGTTGTTCCTGGATGTGTTAGATGATGTGCTGCGCAAAGCATTTGATGTAGAGAAGCGGAGGATAGAATAAAGAAATGTGGATGATCGTCTAGAAGATACGGATATGTTGATTTTAGTTTTGGTCCTATATAGATCGAAGAGCGCCATATACGATTAAGACGATGAATTACCACGCCCTTTTTAATCCTGGTTTCAACATCTTTAGCTACATAGAAACTGGAAAAAAATTACTGTACTACAAAACTGTGCATTTTTTATGCACACTTTCTATTTGAAAAAATTATCATTTTTTAATAAATAACATCTTGAGCATGGAAGCATAGAAAAGTTGAAAGCTCTGCACGCTAATGTGTATTTCTTTCAAACCTGTTATTTTATGTGATGAATCCCCAAAAACTGAAATCTAGAACGGGTAAAAAGAAATTCAGTGATTCAATAAACAGGTAATTGAGGTCTCATTACCATTTTATTAAAAAAAATCATCCCCCAAAATTGATTTCTCAGAAGAAAAGAAGAAAATGGTCCGCAGTAAAAAAAAAAAAATAAAGCAAAATGATCTTTTACTAAAAAACCCAAAATGACTTTTGATTTATTGCTGTAGTCTGAGAGAGAGGGAGCGAAAACGGGTAAAGAAGAAAGAAAAAAAAATCACTCAATTAAAAGCCTACAGCCATTCGGCCGCATGTGTGTCTTTCACAATATTCCGAACCAGCCATTTCGGACATTGAAAAATGGAAGATAAACAATGACTAAACACCACATATTTAGAGACGTACATATTTTCATTATACAAAAACATAAAAACACTCAACGTTATATTCCAGAGCAAATACCACAATGGCTTCTCGTGTACAGATTAGTACCAACACTCTATCATCCAATTTAAACTTGTTAAGATTAATTAAAGCCCCGCATATTTTCGTTCATATATCGCTGTGTCGATTGTATGTTTTTTGCTCTTCTTCTTATTATTATTATGTTTTTGTTCTGGTACATTCCGAGCCGAGAAGAGAGTTGAGTTTTATATTTTTGATATACCTAAGTGGCATGCAAGATATATTTGTATGAATAAAATACATGCTGTTATTAGGGTAGATGCGATTGCAAGATCACGCAACGCTCAACATCATCATCTTTTCTTGAATAAATAATAATAACAAGCATACATAATAATTTTTCCTCTTTTCTGAGAAAATATATGTACATGGGAATGAAAATGCTTCCATTGTTGTCTCAACTGCAGTTTCTTAAATCCGCATCATCAAATCTAAGATACAAAATAGCTAGCATGGCATTCAGGCAGTCAGTGCTATGGAGGAAAATGAAATTTTATAATATACTTTATGTTTGTTATGCTGCACATACATAACGTAACATAGAGTGGAGAATTTTGAGGATCTATCACAAAAGAAAATTGAAATATATGAAAAGTTTTTGAATAAAATATGAAATATTGCTGGTATCTCAAATTTGAATTGAAAATAAACTTTAAGCTACAAAATAAACTTGGTGCCTGGCACTAATAAGAATTTATGGACTCTTTTCTCTTCTCTTCATATATTCATAAACTACAATGTATAGAGGTTTAATTCCTACGTACATGTTATAAATAATAAATGATAAATTATTGGTTTACGGAAGAACAATGCATATATTGCTATTTGCATCCCTGAAGAATTTTTGGTAAGATTATTTTTATAATATAGGGAAGAAACGATTCTTCTTCCAGAATTATTCTTTGTTTATATCTAAGCAAAAACGCCTGGGAGTAAATTAGAATTTTAAATGAGAAATTTCAATGTTGGTAAATGTAATTATTAAGCATAATTCTTGTCAAATTTCAGGGAATAACAAAATTCGAGATATATTTATTATGCACATCTTTCGGAGATTACATACGCTTAAGAACAAAATTGGGATTATTTAAAAATCGCAGGAAAATATAATCTCCCGAACAGGATTCAGACTTCAACAAAAATGATATATGCAAATTTTGAAAAGGATCGGACAAGTATTTACAGAGAAGGATAATATTATTTCACATTTAGGAACTGTTTTTGGCTATAAGCTTATACTCCAAATTTGAGAGATGCGCTCCCCATTGTATCTCCTGTTCATCGATTACAAAAAAGCATAAGATTACACTAGATAGAGAATTCATATGGGCAGAATTGAAAGAGTTGGTTGTACCCAACAAAATCATATCCCTGATACGCAAGAGTTCCGAGCATTTCAAATGTAGAGTACTCCACAAAGCCAACTTGTCTGAACTATTTGAGACACTTTCTGGTGTCAGACAAGGCTGTTTGAGAGAGTGGCGATACGAGCAACAAAGGACATGCCACGAGGAATCATTTGGTGCCCCCTCATACCGGGAGAGAGATCGGAGTCACTAGTTTTTGCTAGCGATAAATGTGAGCTAGCATATATGCTAGTGGACCTGCATCATAAAGTGAACGACCTAGAACGAGAATCTGCTAAAGTTGGGCTGAAACTCAAAGTTAGCAAGACGAAAGAAATGCGCATAAATAAATTCCAATCTTACTCTAATGCTCATTCACAACCAAGTGCGAGTAATGCAATTCCAGAATCTGGTGAGTATTGTTAGCGAAGACGGTGGTGCAGCTAAAGATGTTGAAACCAAGATTAAAAAAGGGCGTGGTGCATTCATCATCCTTAATCGTGCATCGCGCTCTTCGACCTATAGCACCAGAACTAAAATCAACATATTTAGATCATGCGTACCTCACAACCAGTACGCACCTGGCTCATTACAGAGGACATAAAACGAAAAATACAAGTCTTCGCTAACCGTTGTCTTTGCAAAATCTTACGTATCTTTTGGCCACGCCACACTACCAATGAAGAATAGTGACAAAGAACTGAACAGAAAAATATCAATCTTGAGATATGTCGGAGAAAATTTGGTTGGATTGGGCAAACTGTCACGAAAAGTTCGGAAGAAGCTTGTTACCAAGCAGTTGTGTACAACCCACAAAGTAGCAGAAGAAGAGGACGACCGAAAACACCTGGCGTCGCTCAACGCTTCATTTACCAATCTATGGGACTTGAAGCAAATGACACCATACGACGTACGAGATGGCGACTTTTTATTGATGGCTCTTAGAGGCAGTTCAACATCACCGTTGGATAAGGCAAAAATTAAAGTAAGTATGTATGTAATGTTTCTTAATTGACTAATTCGAGGGGCTAATCAAATGAAAAAATGTGTACTACAATTTTTGAAGCAGGTCCGCAAGCTCTCCAGGTCAATACTTACTTACTTACTTGAGGCCTATGGCCCCTTGTGGGACACAGCCGGTCAATAGTATTTTTCCATCTCGTTCGATTCCTATCGGTTGCTATAATGTCACCCCATCATTGCGTGCACCCAACTCTGACTTAACGGAGCAGCGCCAAGTTTGGCATGGTCTGCCTCTGGAACGAGCTCCTTCCCGAGGGCAGTACTCCAAAGCTTCTTTTGCTATAGATCCGGGTTCCGTTGGACCTTGTCATAGCACGTGGCCGATCCATCCAAGTTTGCGTCGCCTGATTTTTATTTCCATACTAGTCATACCACATTGCTGCTATAATTCTATGTTAGTAATCGTTCGAGGCCATCTTACCCGATGGATTTGCCGCAGACATCGATTGACAAATGTCTGAATTTTATTGGTGACTGAATCAGTCACTTTCCAAGCCTCGGACGCGTAGAGCAGTGTGGATAATACATGGCTTCGGAATAATTGAAGCTTGGTTTTCTTTGATATGAGGCTAGAGCGCCAGGTCTCCAGGTCAATAACACCAGCTAAAAGACAAATTTGTCATCAAAAAAGACTCAAAGGGCATCCCATTTTCAAAGTTTTTGGTATCAATTGACTTTTTTTCGATTCCTAAATACTCCGAAGGGGTCATTCTATTTTCAAACTACTGTCAGAACTCTTCAAAAATCACATTGAAAAAGATCGTGTTTTGGCCCAATTAACAATTTCGCTTTGAAATTTTTATTCCAATTTTTGAACTCTTTAGGCAATATGATTAAAAGCTCTCTAAGAAACTTTCAAGGGACCCAAGTTGTTGTGTAGTGTGAGAGATAGTTTCTTATAGAGAGAGTTATGACTAGGTACTGTGATTTTAAAACTCTCTATAAGCAACTAAGGTTTCTTAAAAGAAGTGTCTCTCATAGAAAGTATCCAGTTAGCATCTCACAATTAATTCAATTTATTTAATTTCCCAACAGTAAAATTTACCTGTATCCTCAATCACAAACATAGCAATGGATGTGTTTTACTTATTTTAGCTTTTAGTATGAATGAACACGCTAAATGAAATTAAAAATCGGTGAATTTCAAGGTAAAACGGTAGTTTAGCATGCAGTTGCAATTACATAACCCCTTTCATTGTTGTTACACCCAACTCTGTGTTAGCAGAACCACGCAAAAGTTGACGTGGTCTACTTCTGGATCGAGTTTCTTACCGAAATAGTACCCCAAAGTTTTCTGCTTCTGATAACTGGTTCCATTGAACAGACATAGTCCCTTTCCAACACTCTGACGTATGCAGCTTCTGTATATAATACATCAAGACTTCGGAATAATCAAAGTCAAGTGTTTTTTTTTCAAAGAAAAGCTATTGTATTCAGTAAAAAAAAATTGGTTTCTCGGGAAAAGTTGCTCCAAATGGTCGAAACGTGAAAAAAAAACTATGAAAAACATCCCTGTGTGTGTGTGTGTGCCTGTGTCCACGATAGCTCACGTAATTCTCAAGCAATTTTGCTGAAATTTTGAGTTGTGGCTTTTCTCAACAAAAGTAAGGACGATTTTGTTAATGGGCCGAATCAAGCCACAGGGTCTGGAAGCCCCCATACAAACTCACAACTTTTCCAGAAATCTTGAGTTCCAATGATTGATTCCAAACGTGGAATATAATCTTGTGGTAAATATCCTAGAAAAGTTCCTAAAAATGTTTGACCCTAGGACTTCGGGATCTGAGGGCTCCTGAGTACCAGTATCTTCCAAAATTCTTGAGTTTTAGTGAATTCATGGGTTCTTGTAATCGAAATGACCTCAAATTTGTTTTATAAGCTTTTGGTAAGTATCCAACAACAGTTCCTAAAAACTTTGACCCTAGGACATCATGATTTGAGGGCTCCATGGTACCAGTATCTTCCAAAATTCTTGAGTTTTAGTAATTGGAATGAGCTCAAATTTGGAATAGAAGCTTTTGGTAAGTGCCTGAACACAGTTCTTATACTAAATTTAGGCTACACGGAAAGAATTTTTCTCTAATTTGGACTCCAGCGACAATTTTTAGGTTCAAGCAGCAGAGAAAATTTGATTAAAACCAATTACTTGATTGATTTTCACTGGCCACTCTTTAGATTCCATTTCTTGAACCAAGCAACCATTGTTTGACTCAAATTTTCTCTGCTGCTTGAGTCTAGAAATTGTTGCATGAAACCCNTAGGTTCAAGCAGCAGAGAAAATTTGATTAAAACCAATTACTTGATTGATTTTCACTGGCCACTCTTTAGATTCCATTTCTTGAACCAAGCAACCATTGTTTGACTCAAATTTTCTCTGCTGCTTGAGTCTAGAAATTGTTGCATGAAACCCGTTGCTTGATTTTTGTTCGAGAGCTAGAAACGTATTTCCCTCCGTGTAATATCATCTGAGCCTGGTGCTTCCAATTAACAGACTTTCTTGGATAACTCTGTAAATAATTTTCCGATCCTCTTCAAAATTTGTATTAGTCCAAGTCTCAATCGAGTACCTGTTATAAAATATAATCCACTTTGTGGTTTTCTACCTTTTTTTACTTACAATTTTACTAAGTTTTACTCCACGAGCACTCAATATTTTATTTATTTTTTTCAAAAAATCATTTTTTAATTAAAAAGCCGCAAAATGCTTTATGATTCCAACCTGTGCTGCCAGACGGCCCCGCTGCCAATTTTTAATTTTAAAATATTACCATTTTAAATAAAACAATCATAATTATTTTTACTGGTACATATTGTTTCAACACACAATATGGTCAATCGAAACACCATGTGGGGATGCTCTGAATGTCAATTAAAATCGTTTTTTTATTCGCTTTTACAATGAAACTGCATTTTTGGGGTAATTTTTACAATTTTTTGATGACGACTCATAAATTGTTGCAGCATTATTATGGAATCATGCATGTGGGTATAATGGACATAATAATGTAATCATTAACTTCAATTCAGGACAGAAAAAAGGGAATAAAAAATTTAAATATTGTTTTTTAAATGTATTGTTAAACGTATAGAAAATGTAACATAATATTTAACGTGATAAGGATTTTTTCCCCTTTTTATTTGCACCCACTAAACAGGATAGGGAGCCAAAAGTAATCCAAATCCTTTTGATATTTTGCTACGTTAGAACGGAAAGAATGGGGTGTTTGCACAACATGTTATGTATATATAAAGGTAATTTTAGCAGGTAACTCCGCATTCTCATCTGATGGAACTACATAAATGAATGAACGTAATGGAGAAATTTTGATGTGGTCTACTAAAATGGGGGATAATCTCTTTTTACCTAGAAAACATGATGCTTTTCATTTTTGTACATCCGAATGAAAAAGAGCTTTTGTTGATTTAATTTGCGGGATGAAAGTTTTGGCAACCACTTCTACATAAGGATTGACCTTAAAAACTTCTTTTTTTTGGGATTAACCACCTGAAGACGATTGTATTTTATTTTTAACTATTTGGTTTGAATGTGGTGTCCAACTGGTAATTTTAAAAAGCGTAATAAAAATGAAAACTGAAAGAATTCAATTTAAATCAAATCAAATTATATTTCAGAACAGATTTGTTATGTATTTACTACATAGTAACTAAATGGCAAAGAGAATTGTTTATGGGAAAATATTTTTATTTTTATTTACTTCTATTCCACATTTATTATTTCGTAATACACTAACAATAATAACATCAATTTTATACCGGTAAATTCTCTTTGTAAGAGAATTTAAAAGACCCTTCTGAGAGGCCAAATGACCACAATGACTGTGACCCTATATGTTACTATAGTTTTAATGAGTAGATATTATTATCAATGTACATTGTTTAATATTCTAAATCCTCAATATTCCGCAAGTTATTTTCAAATAAAGATAAATTATTTCTCTACCCACAGCAGTCAAAAATCTCAGGCCAGATCTGTAGACGCCAGGTACACTATAAAAAATATAGGAAAAACCCTGTCTAAAATAATTCCAGTTTCAGTATAAAACCATCATTCAATCATGTTTAAGTTTATTTTGTACCCATGTTTGCAAAATTTCGTCCGCAAAATTCATGTTTTTTTTAAATAGTCTGGAAAAAACCATCACTCCTTTCCCAAGCAATAAAAACCCANGTTTCAGTATAAAACCATCATTCAATCATGTTTAAGTTTATTTTGTACCCATGTTTGCAAAATTTCGTCCGCAAAATTCATGTTTTTTTTAAATAGTCTGGAAAAAACCATCACTCCTTTCCCAAGCAATAAAAACCCACAATACACACCTAATTAAAAATGTGTTTACGTATTAACAGGCTAGAGATACAAGCATTGTAGCACGGTGATAGCACGCCTGCTTCGTATATGAGAGAGTGTGTTCGAGTCTCAATCTCGGGTAAAATTTTAATTATACAATCTTTTAATTTATTTAAACAAATTTTACTGTCGTCTGGAAATTTACAGTCTTCAGTACCGGCACAATAGTTGCCAGAACTCAATTATGTGAAATTTCTGATATTTTTTTATAGTGTAGCCTCAACTATGGGTACAGTTTTCAACTCTATTATGTGATGATATGATAATAATAGATCAAATTCCTGACAATTAATACTGATCAATTCAGTATATTTGACAAATTAGGTAGAATTGTTTGAATCGGTAGATTTGATTGAATAATTCAGTAGCTTGATAAGTAGGCCGTATCGATGCCCGAAATTCTAAAAATTCCAATGTAGAGCTTTCGAAAATTTCCAGTAGGTACAGGACTAATAGCTGTTTTTTCATTTAAGGTGCAACAAATTCTAAAATTTATCAAAAAGTTCAAGTTTTTGTGCTCTGTAAAGGTGCTATTTCTTATTTTTACTTTGCACTTTTATCCAAGAAAAAATTGATTATATAGGTAATTGAAAAATAAAAACTAAAAATTTTGAACTTTTTGACTTTTGGACTTTTACTCTGGACCTCAACATTTTGGGGATAGTCCGTCAATAGTTAGGATGGCCAATCTAAACATACTTCTGTAAATTTTATTGATTAGTTCAGTAAATTTCATTGAATAGCTTTGTATATTATTGAAAAATATAGGAAACCACAGTGGATTATGTAGCTTTTCATCATATTTATTGTACATTCGTAACTGTTCTTGAACACTTGCCATTAGCTTCTATTCCAAATTTCAGCTTATTCCGATCACTAGATTTCCAGAAATCTGGAAGTTTCTGGTACACAGGAGCCCACAGATCCCGATGTCCCAGGGTCAAAATTTTTAAGGAACTGTTCCTCGATACCTGCCAAAAGCTTATATTCCAAATTTGTGCTCACCGATCACGGTAACTCAAGAACTCTGGAAAATTCTGGTGAGTTTGTATGGAGGCCCCTTGACTCCGTGGCCCGATTTGGTTCATTAACGAACTCGTCCATACTTTTGTTAAAAAAAGCCTCGACACAAAATTTCAGCAAAATCGGTTGTGAATTACGGATTAGTTATCGAGAATGCAAATACAAGACACACACACACACACACACACACACACATTTTTTTGTATTTTTTGCGTTAAGTAGAAAGAATCTAAACGTTAGTGGCGATGGTAAGTGGTATAAGCTTGGGCCAATATCAATTCAAACCAGCAGAGAGAAGAAGAAGAAAAAGAAGGATAATCCGTAGGGTGGAGCAGATTCACGAAAATGAGAAATTCAAAAACATACCCCCCAAAAAAGTTGCCATTTGGTCCAAGGATCATCCTTGATTTTTTCATCAATTTTCGTCCGATTTCCAAAAAA
>JXPH01002372.1:0-10467 GCA_001014845.1 Mochlonyx cinctipes | reverse complement strand
TGATAAGTATCTAAGAACAGTTCCTAAAAAAATTTCACTCTGGAACAACAGGCATATGTACTAAAAACTTCCAGAATTCTTGAATTATAAAATACAAAACTTATTATTCTACTTATAGTTATGTGACGACTGAAGAAGACAAACCACAAGAATTGCAATAAAAACAAAAGTACTATAATTAATCATCTCAAGGGCTAAAAAAGAACAAAAGATGCGTAAATATTTGAATAAACAACTAATAATTAAATTGACCCCTTCAACAGGATTTTCCTGGTAATGATGGCGTGATTTTATTTTAAACAAAAATCATTGCACATGATATAACATGACATCTCCACCATATACAATCAGCATTTGTGGCCGGGGAATTTTATTTCATTTTATATTATGTCACGCATTTCAAAATTTCCATTTTATTTCCTCTTAATTTTTAAAAAAATAATATTCTTGAAAAAGCCTTCATAAAAAAAATAAATATTCAAATTTTAAACATATTATTCGACCATAAATTTATATATTATTGTTGAAAAATGTAAAAAAAGAATTATAATATTTCATCATTTATTTATCATTAAACATTATATATATGTTCATCATCATAAATATAAAGCACATAATAATATACTCTCCATCATCATATGTGAGAGTATATATATACTTTTGTGTACATTATATATTTATATTTTGAAATAATAATATAATATTTTATTGTTGTTATTTTCGTCCAGATCTGTTGTGATATGCAATACAAACTGTCACCGCTAGATCTGTTATACCCGCAGAGGGCCCATTAAATAATTAAAGTCAATTGAAATCAATTAAAGAGTTCTGCTTACACTAACATACAGCGACGACGACGACGAGAGCAGCATCATACATATAGAATGGATGGATACATATGTTGTTTTTTGATGTAGAGAGATATGATTTTTTCGTGTTTTCATATTATATTGTTATAAGTTTATTAAGAGTTTTAGCGTTTCTTCTTCATTCTCCATACATCTATAAAGAAGAAAAGGACAAACTATGCATGAATTTTGTCTTAGTTTCTTGAATAAAAAACAAGAGGATCTGGTACGCATTTACAGAGTTACCCAAAAAGGTATAGCACTTGGAACGTAAGATATTTTCCCAAATATTGGAAAGGATCTTTACGTCCACCATCAGCATCTCTCGGTGTAACTCAGAAACTAAAATTGTTTTATGCTCAAATATATGCTCAGTAGGTGGGTAGGTACAAACAACTCCTCAAGCAAGTAAAGTAAAGTCTAGAGTATTTGTTATTATGTTTATTGTCCATACAAATTATTCATGACAATTTTCTACGCAGTTAACCGAAGGTCCAGTGAAAATAATATGAGCATTTTGGTTGAGCAAAATACAGATCCTTCTGTCTGAACAGCTGTCGGAAAACCTTCTATCTTAATACCTGTCACAACAACTATACCCATTGACGGCAGACTCTCCTGAAAAATAAGAATATACATATTGAAATACCAGCCATATATGTCGGTTTTCTTGTCCTTACTTAATTTGTCTATACACTAACGATAAAATTGAATCTAAATTGAGGGCTTAAGTGATGGCATGCGATGTAGCCGCTACTTGAGGCCTAACATCCTCAAAGGAATTTTATGGAACGAACTGTATGCTAAAATAAAGCTGAAATTTTTCGATACATTTTTGAATAAAAACGTAGGGAACCACGAAGTGGATTATGTAGCTTTTCATCATATTTTGTGTATATTTTAAGATAGGAACTAGATTTAGACTTCGACAAAGATCGGCAAAATATTTACAGAGTTATCCAAGAAAGTTTGGTAATTGGAAGCACCAGGAATGGATAATATTATCCCAAATTTAGCATTGGAACTGTTCTTGGGCACTTGCCATAAGGTTATATTCCAAATTTGAGCTCATTCCGATCACGGGAACTCCAGAATCCTGGAAGTTCCTGGTACATAGGAACCTACAGACCCCGATGTCCCGGGGTCAAACTTTTTTAAAAACTGTTCTTGGATACTTATCAAAAGCATATATTCCTATTTGAGCGCATTTCAATCACTAGAACTCCAGAATTGTGGAAGTTCCTGGTACATAGGAGCCCATAGATCCCAATGTCCCAGGGTCAAACTTTTTTAGAAACTGTTCTTGGGTACTTACCACAAGATTATGTTCCAAATTTGAGATCATTCCGATCATTAGAACTCAAGATTTCTAGAAAATTCTGGTGAGTTTGTATGGGGGCCCCCTGACCCCATGGCACAATTTGGCTCATTAACGATCTCGTCCTTACTTTTGTTGAGAAAAGCCTCCACACAAAATTTAAGCCAAATCGGTTGAGAATTACACAGACATTTTTTCAATTTTTTTCGTGGTTCAGACCATTTGGAGCAACTTTTCTGAGGCAGAGAACTTTTCGAGGATATTATAACCTGTTTATCTATTAATTTATAGTGATGAAAAGCTAAAATAAGTAAAAATTACTAAATAATTCAGTCAAATTCACGGACCCTTCAGTAAATTTAAAGGAATTTTATGTTATTTTAACTGAACGAGACAGATAATTTCGGTTGGTTTTGGCCAAAACTAACTAAAAATTTTTGTTAAATTTTTGGAAAAACATCGGTAAATCGTACTAAAATATTCCATAAATACAAATTTTGAATCAGTGTTACTATGCTTCCAAATATTGTCACCTTTTGAAATTTATGTCTAAAAGGCTTATTTCTTGGATATGTCACAAGTAGTTGACCCGCCCAGTACTACAACGTTTACCGTCTCGGTTAGTGAACAATATTTACGTAGAGAGTCGATAAATTTGACTAACTTTTTACATATTTCATTTAAGCTAGTGTATACTAGGACGCAAGAATCTCAAATTTGGAATTGGAACTTCTAGGCATTAAATTAGCTTCATTGTAAACATAGGCCTGTTGGATGCACTAACTACGCACATGAACAGTTCCTAATTTTAACTGCCCATAGATTTCTATGATTTTTCTTCAAAAATCCAAAAATTGTAGTAGGTAGACGGAAATAAATAAAGTGAAAAAATAAGTTAAAACATGGTGGTCCTGTAGTTTAAGCTTTAATTGGTCTATTTCATCAGTTTCAAAATTTGTACGAGGCTTTTGGGCTGAACACCTCCTCCACACGCTATAGTGCTCACATTTTAGCCCAAAGTGTAAGGACACAAATTTCAAAGTTTGTATTCCAAAAAATAACAAATCAAGCTTAAAATGGGGCTCTATTTTTTATTTTGTTGGCCACAGGCATCGATGATTGATTTGTTGTGAGTAAAATAAAAATTGTTGATAAACAGTATACATAATCAGAATTTTGTTACCCTGAAACAAGATTATTCAGTTCTAGGCCTGACTACCCGCGGAGATTTCGAGTATATTTATAAGTTTTTGGTGTCGTTAAGACATATTGAAAAAATCAGTTCCTGCTTCTTCCACAACTACTAAGTGAGTTAAGAAAAGTTATAATCCACCCAATGGGTTACTCTTTTTTTCCACGATGATAATATACACAGGATGACGATGAGAAAAAGATTGTTATTTTCTTCTGAATAAATAAATAAATAATGCAAATGAGTAGACAATGTATTGAATTCAGAATGAGGCAGTTCCTAGGAAATTTATGGCAAAATCTTGATAATTATTGTAACTTTTTTATTCTTGCAGCTTCCTTCTAAGAAAATATTTTCTTTTATCGGCAGTTTGGCGTGTCACGTTCCTAAAACTGACGATGGAAACACATAATCATCTCCATCATGAATTCATCAACTTTTTGGATAAGGCGAAAAAGGAGTAAAGTAGACAAAAAGTAGTAATAAAATATAAGTTCAGAAATCAAAAGGAAAAGAAAAAGTTTCGTGTATTGAGAGAGGGGGTCATCAATAATTATCATCTTCATTCACTAAATTTAGTTTATACGTCCTTATTCTCAATTGATTCTCAAGATTAGTTTTAATGGCATCAACATTTTCTCTTCGTTTTGACCCACATTTCTCTGCGATAACTGATTTAATGCTTGATAAATGGATGGATTTAGATATGGATATAGGGAGAGAGAAACTGGGGACGCAGACAGGATACATTTTGAGTGACGGGCAGACAGAGAGATTTTGATCTCATTCTTCATTTTTGTTTTATCGCCCGCCACACTAAAAGAAACGCCTGGTAACTTTCTTTTGTAATGTGATGATGACTTTGAGAAAGATATTGGGGTTAAGTGTCGAAATCATAAAATCTGGATGGAAAAAAATCTTTCTTTTTTCTATAGGATAATCATCGAGGATCAATCTTAAAATTGACTGCAGTTTTTATGGCACTATTTTGTCATATGTGGGGAATCAAAATAATAGAAATAAAACCTTTAATCTATCCTATGTTAAAATAGTGTCCTTTTTCATTCCATTTTTTCAGCACAATAATTTTATGCTGGATATTTATGATGAAATTCAGTCACGTTCTTCAGAGGAAGATGCAAGGGGAATATTTATATAGTTTTTTTTTGCTTTAGGTGATTTTTTACTTTGTTGAAAAATGTTGAATCTCCAAACCAATTGCGTTTCTAACACTTGATGCTTAGCTGCACTCCAGGGCACCAGGTGGCGATGATGGCGATGTTTTGAATAGTAAAATTTGTTGAAATTTTCTAGACCGGCTTATACAATCTAATAATAAAATTTGTTAAAGTTTTCAAGACAGGCTTATCCGTGAACAGCTCTTATCAAGAATTGGTTTAGTTGCGCTTGTTTCTTTGGGTGATTAAAACTAGACCAAACTTTCTTGGCTAAGTCTTAAGCAGACCCTTTCAAAATTTTCAAAATGTTACCTAAGTTCAAATTGTGACACAATCTATTTTATTTTTTGCCCATAAATCGATAGAGATAAATTTAGAAAATTTAGAAATTATAAGGAATGGCTAATGATATAGAATAAGATATTCATCTGTCGACTACTCCGTTGGCTCAATTCAACAAATTCAATTTTTCTAAAAAGGCTTTTGTCTCATATCAGATAAGTTAAAAATAATTGACCCTTACAGTACTACATGGTTTACCGACTGTGTCAGTAAACAATATTTACAAACACTTTTCGTCGTCCACTCTTTTGGAATCCTATAAATTTGACTAGCTTTTACATATTTCATTTAAATTTATGATCCATTTATAGAAGAGACATCACAAGGACTACAACTATGACCGATCATGGTCATAGTTCGCATAAACCTAAGTTTGTGATTCTTTTAAGGAATCCACACAACTATCAGGGCCGTGCAAAGGGGGTGTGCGCCGGGTGCTAGCACCCGGAAATTGAGCAAAAGCGCCCCCAAAATTGTTTAACAAAAATGCATTAAAAACCTAAAAATTGGCCTATGGGGGCCCCTAAATGATTTATTACAAAAATCGCTTCAAAATAGGCCAGTTTTACTGAAAAACACCCTAAAAAAATTTCCATAAATCAAAAAACCATGGCCTTGGCTACTTACACGCTTAAATTGACCAAAAAAAGATTAGTTAATTTTACTGATTCAGTTCGTAGACAAAGAATTACAGGATTTCTTCCTAACAAAACAACAGAACGTTTCATTTGCAACTAGACGAGTCATCGAATTTCGACATAAACCTGGGCCCGGGGTCTCTGAAGGTGGTGATAATTGGAAACTTATTGCTTCTGATTTTTCATTTATATATCCGGAATATTTTAGTACAATTTATCGATTTTTTCCTTAAGTTGGACCGAAATTTTCAGTTAATTATGACCAAACCAAGTAAAATCAACTAAACCACAGAAAAATTTGTTAAATTTACGGTTTGAATTTTTTACAAACTGATATTTTCATTAAAAATTGCAAAAAAAAGTATTCCGTTCGATATGTACTAAAGAAGTACTTCAAAGAAAGAAAAAATCAGCTAAATTTATAGACGAATTCAGTCAACTTCACGGAATCGTCCAGTAAACTTAACGAACTGGAAATTTAGTATTACTTGGACGAGTCAGTTAATTTCGGTTGGTTTTGGTCAAAATTAAAATTGAAGAAAAAATCGGTAAATTGTACTAAAATATTCCGTAATATAAATCAAAAATCTGTATTAATAAGTTTCCAAATATCGTCACTTTTGGTAATTTATTTCTGAAAAGGCTTATGCATCAGATATGTCAAAATTAACCAACTACTCCGGTACTACAGGGTGTACTAACTTGGTCAGTAAAAAATATTTACGAGTGCGTTCTGTCGTCCACTTTTTTTAGAGTCCCGTTACTTTGACTAGCTTTTTAGATATTTCATTTAACTTGTATGTCAAAAATACTTGAACCGTTTACCGACTCTGTCAGCAAACAATAGTTACGAGTACTTTCCATCGTCCAGGTGACTTAATCTTTAGAGCTTCTGCTTACGAATCCTTAGGGTATAGGTTCAAATCCCACCAGTGCTGATGAATTTACTTTTAGTTTTTTCAGTGTTTTCGATCTGGTAAATTGCTTTGTTGAGCTCAATTCTTCTTAAATAATTGATAATCGGACCGATTTGCATCAACTAAAGACAGAGCCATGCTATCAAAATACGTACTTAGGCTGCATATAATCCTATGTGAGATAAGTACCGGATAGAGAGCGTTTGTATGGAGTTCTCATGTCACAAAAGGTTGGTCAATTTCCTTGTAACAAAAATATAACGTGATAGTTGTCTGTAGAAATACAGATTTACTAACGAACTGGTCACGCGTTAATTAACCGTTGATGTGGGTTCGGGACTCAGTATAAACTATAGGTCCGCAATAATGTGCACAATAATGCACTCTCATTCTCTATATCCTAATCCTATCAGCTGTCTTGGCGTTCTATAGATAGTCCATTGAGGCCTCTGTACCCATGATGATAACCTCATCCCTTCCCCAGAAATAACCGATACTCCATCAATTTCCATCGTCTACTTTTTTAATTCGGTAAATTTGGCTAGCTTTCTACATATTTCATTTCAGCTTGTAGATTTATGATCATAATTTCTTGACCTATATGTCTAAAGATCAAGGAGGAAAATGGTAATACAAATGAGATCGACGCCTAATTTCTTCACTAAAAAGAGAAACAATTCTTATATTAAGCAAAGAAGAATTTTTGATCAGAGTATAAATCGATGCCTTCAACAAACAACATACCATCTCGGAATAAAAATTGAGCTCAAAACATGAAAATTGAACTCACAGCCACACCATTGCTTTCAGATTAAAATAAAAAATAGATCAGGTCTAGCCCACAACTTTTCATATGTTTGAGCTTTCTCGATTGAATTTTCTCTCCAAAAAACAAAATCAGAAAAAAGATTCAAAACAAACTTTTATTTTTGAATAACTCCACCATTTTGCATCTGAGTTGTCCTAAATTTTTTCACACATGTATATTTATGTCCTTTATTCAATCCTGCAGAAAACAGAAATATATGTTATCTTTTACGTGAGATGCATTGAGTTATCAATCTATTGATTTGATATTGAAGTTACAGTCACAGTATTTCGACATGTAAATTGAAGCTGCCTTTTACGTCTAAATGGAAAATCCGAAGACCGAAAATTTTTAAAAGTGTCACACAAAAATTGATCTCCTTCGTCTAGGGCAAAATAAATTTGCATGCAAATTTTTCGGGTTCACTATCACCACCCAATGTCTTTCAGTTTTATTTTCTTGTCATAATAACTTTCGAAAAATTTTCTCAGGAAATCCACCGCCAAGAATGCAGCTTCCTCACATCTTTCTAACCGTGTGAAAGCATTAGTTTTCCCGTAGGGAGGCAGCAGCAAACACAAAGTCTTTGTTCCATTTCCATGGAAAAGTAAAACTTTATTTCGTTAAACAATTCCACAAGAAACACAAAATGCCCCAAAACGTTGAATCTAATTTTCTCAAAATCGCTATTTGAACATCTAAATTGAAAAAGTTTCTGATTGATGACTTAACCTCAACTCTTTTTCTCAGATTCCAGCAAAGCATAAAGTAAGTTTTTCACAAAGCTTCGAAGAAAAAAATTGCTGCACAGTTTATTTGAAATCACATCATACATAATTTCCCATGAGCTTTCCCAACATCGTGATTGCTCAAAATTATGTTATCAAAAAACTAAACTTTTGATTTGGTTAAACATAAAATGAAATAAAAAACCTTTTAACCGCAATATCACCCATTCCATAGTGTGCCAATTGTGAAAAAAGGATTATAGGAGGATGATCTAAAAAGAAAGTATTGGATATTTGTACCGCATATGTCTGTAAAATTTACATAATCATCCTCAAAAAACTGAAAAAGAAGAACGTGTGATAATGCCGAAAGTTTTGAAAATGAAATTTTATATCCAAAAGTAAGGATCTTTTACACGTCGTATTGATTTTGAATATATGATATGAAAATTGAGCACCAACAACAATTTCACGCCGTACAGAGGCTACGAGACTAGCATAAATGTATAGATGCTGTACTACACGGTTTACAACAACATAACACAACATAACCTAAACCACCCATTATCATTTCAATCAAAAAGAATTTTATGGAAAATTTAGAGATATATATTCCGGATATTTATCGTCATTCACCTTCATACCCCACCGCCACACCAAGTTTTTCTTCTCTTTTATGAGATTTGCGGAAGATTTATGCATGCAGGTGAAAATGGAAATAAAAACGGGAAGAAAATGTTTGGAATATATTTAGACTATTTTACACGTGTGTTTGTGTTGTTTTCCATGCTGTAATCAGAATAATTTACAACCTGTCAAATATGGCGTTTATTATGGTTCTCCATTCAGAAAGCAATCATCGTTACAATGAAGGGTGTTGACAGTGATGTTGAACCTTCCTGATGAAAGATTTTTACCATATTTGCTTCTTGATATATAAAAGCAATCAACATATAACATTTCATTTTCATATAATTCCGAGATCAAGAAGAAGAAGTCGAAGACGACGACGACAAGGAAGAAATAGGTGTATAACGATGTGAGGCTTTGTGATTTAATACGATTACATGTTCATTTTTTGCAATTACCACTATTAGCACTTACCAAAATCTCCTCCTCTACATAACAAAATCTTATTTCAAGAATCAAATGCTTCTGAGGAAGCCTTATACATAATTTAGGTTTATTTCATTGTGTATAACATGATATGTGGTTCTGAGATCTTTCATACTTAACTAGAATAAGATGTTGAGGAAAAACAACTTTGATTTAAAATTGCTATAACTCGAGAACGATGCAAGATTAAAATATTATCCAATAATAATTTTTGCTTGTTTTTATCCATTCTATCGAAGAGTTTGGAATTTGGATCACTTAACATATATGGTCCTAGGACCTGGACTTTTAAGTGACCATAACTCGCAAGAAGGAACTGTCCTGATTTTAATAAAAACTGATCTGAGTTCAGCGAACATTCAGCTTTCTGAAAATATATGACTTTGCTTTGGTACTTTTTTTTACCTAAATTTTATTAAACCGAATCCGACCGAATCGTGCCTAGTCAATTCTTCCCAGAACAAATTCTTCTCTGGACAGCTCTTCCCCTTTTTTTTGCTCGACAAGTACCAATCAGACATGAAAATTATTAGAATAGGACAACTATTAGAATAGAAAAAATGCGACAGAAGCCAGTAATTTTCAGCTGCTCATTTTCTATTGCCGAACAAAAAAATGGGGAAGAGCTGTCCGGAGAAGAACTTTCCGGGGAAGAATTGTCCCACTGGGAAGAGCTGTCTAAATAAAAATTGGTTCAGAGAAGAACTGTCTTTGGGGAAACTGTTAGGAGATGAACAGTCCAGAATAGAATTGGGCGGGAAGAATTGGCCGCGAACGCCCGAAGAAGCGGAAATATATTTTCGAAACGTTGAATAATAAATAATCAACAAGACTTAAGGCGTCTAATTTAGAAATTAAAAAATACTTTCAGGCCATATACGGGATACGTATAGTAAATTAAGTAAATTTTTAATTATTATAGTCCTCCCAAGCCACCTACATCGTAGAGCGTCTGCCTATCATCCACAGGGTTCGGGTTTAAATTCTATCCGTGACGAAGAAATTAACTTTGAGTATTTTCATGGTTGTGGATAATGCAGATCGCTTTGTGTGCCCTTTATTAATGAATGATGTGTGTTGGAAACCGCCTTGTTTACCCTATAACAAGGCGGTTTCCAACATACATCGGAAGAGCCATGCTATCAAAAATACACTTGCTGCACGAAAACTAAAGTATTGGAGTCAGAATTTCTAAAAAAATTCACTAGACATCTATTAAGGCTAGCTGGAATCATAACCCTGTCGTAAAATATTGCTGACATCGGGAATAACCTAAATTTTATCTGGGCACAACCACTTTTTTCGAAAAAAATGTTCTTAAAATTTCTCTACATAAAAGTACTTACTTACTTACTATTTGCTTCAAGTCCCATATATTGTTA
>JXPH01002351.1:635-12461 GCA_001014845.1 Mochlonyx cinctipes | reverse complement strand
TCTAGAGAATTGTAATGGATCTGTTTATTTAAATTTATGTATCGGGTTTTCTTCGCTTTATTTTGCAGTCTGGATGATTCATTTTTCTATGCAGACTTTATACCATATGAAGAGAATGTTTTCTATAAATTTTTTTTTGTTTGTCTGGTACGAATATATACATTTAATCCACTCATACTTTCACCTTGAATGCTTTACTTTTCTGTGTCTAAAAATATATTTTTTACCTTATTTAGAGCAATAAATTGTATCGGCTCAATGGTCTAGGGGTATGATTCTCGCTTTGGGTGCGAGAGGTCCCGGGTTCAAATCCCGGTTGAGCCCAATTTTTTTTAATCACTTTTTATTGGAGGAACATTAATTTGATTTGTTAATGGCCAACCTTTTTGCTTTTCTTGCTTTCTTCCAATATATCTAGATATAAAAGGAAAGTAATCAATCAAATTTGAAAATTTTGATTCCTCGGGGAAAGTTGCTCCAAATGCTCTAAAACATGGGAAAAACATAAAGAACTCTGTGTTTGTCTGTCTGTGTGTGTCAATCGACGATAACTTACGTAATTTGTTATGCATTTCTCAACGAAAATATGGATGAGTTCGTAAATGGGCCAAATCGGGCCACAGGGTCTGGGGGGAAGTAGGTTTTTTTCTAAAATTGATTATGAGTTTTAGTTTAAGAAAGTTATTGTTGCCGTTACTTAAAAAACCCCACATAATACATTTTTTTCCAAATTTTTTTAGTGATTAGCAAGGCTATTAAAAGGTGCATCGATTGTTGCAGCACAATTTCTAGTTCAACCATTTTGGTTCAATTTGAAGCTCTTAAATTCGGTGGGCTGAATAATTTTATCATTATTATTCAGCCCACTGTTGGTGAACTAGAAATTGTGCTGCAACAATAGATGCACCTTTTAACAGTCATGGTGATTGGGATATAGTAACATTAACATTATTGCACACAATTCACCTTTTCATCTTAAAATGATTCGCACATATCATCTTTGTCGAAGTCTAAGTCACAAAATATACAATAAATATGAAAGAAAAGCTACATAGGTAATCCACTTAATGGCTTCCTACGTTTTTTTGCTGGTTCTATGTTTGTGGCAACTAGGAATCATCAAAAACACTATATATATTTTTTGACACATTAAGGTTCCTAAGAAAAAATAGGTGGCACTAGTGATTCAAAGCGCGTGTATTTCACTCTTTACGAACCTTTTGCAAATGTTGAATAAAAATGTTGCGGGTTTTGCTCACACCAGTGTAAAAATTCATCTCGAATGGTGAAATTTGAGTTCGCTCTCTTATTTCTATAGTTTATGACTATTCCTCACTTTTAGATAAAAAACTTTAAGAAATAAAATTACTATTTTAAAAATCCCTTTTCAACGGACCATTCAAACTGCAAAGCCATTGTGCCGGAAGAAACACTCAAAATTCCAGAACATCGTACAATAATTTTTGCCTTGTTTTTTATGAGACCAGCATTGAAGACGGGATTTTAATAGAATTTTCAACTTTTTTCGAGTACGGCCCACACGCTTAGCTTACCATAATTTTTGTTTCGTTAATTTCACTAGAAAAATTTTGTGTTTGAGCAAAAAAGAGCCGTCTAGAAAAAATATTTACTCATCGTTGCAAGTACAATAGTTGAAAGACCGTTCCGTAAAAATAAAATGACGGGATTAGTCAAATGTCAACATTTTTGACGTCCCCTATTCCATTATGGAAAGGCTATATGAATTGTGATCTTAAAAAACGTTATAATTTCAATAGCGTTTGATGTTTAAAGGCTTCCTCCTATGATTCTGATCTGAAATATAACATTTACACATTCTCATATTCAAACATAAATATGTAATTTAGCCATTCTTAAGTGACATAAATTTGCATTTTATTTTCATAATATTTGAGAAAAATAAGATACATTTCTAAACAACTAGAAATTCAATATTCAGATTGCCACGATTTTTATTTTCATCTATGAGTCATAGCTCAAATTGGGAACAAATACACGAAACTAATACTAATACAATCGCGAAACAATCATATCTGTATATTCAACATGCATTGCTGCAAACGTCAAAAATTAACCAGGCGTCCAGTAGTAGTTTTTATACGAGCTCGGTCAGTAAACAATATTTACGGGCTCGTCTGGTCGTCCACGTTTTCTTGAATTCCGTTAAATTCACTAGTTTTTTCCATTGTCAAAATAAGCGTACATCCTATTCTTCATAGCCTAAAATATTTCTCGTAAAATGTATATTAAGATGATTTTAGGGTGATATACGAAAAACAGGAAAAACATTTCATGTTTTATCCCGCAGACATCGAAATAGTAAGATTTTATATGATGACTTTTGCCAATGTGTTTTTGTGGGATGGAAATCAAGTTTTATTTCGTGAATAAAGTTTTTATGAACACTTTTTTTTAGTACGAATGTGAAGCTGGAGAAAAGTAGAGATGAAATAATTGTAGGCGAACTAAGTATCTTGTTGTATTGTGACCTTGTACGCATGTTTTTTATTGGAATATACTGAAAATTGAAATAAATTGTCAAGCTTAAATTTATAACTAATGACGTATATTTGCAAAATTATTTATTTGATTGGATTTCGAGGTTGAATGAAATCATTTTCTGAATTCGCATCAAGTTAAGAAAAACAAATCTTTTAAATATTGTATATTATTAATTTTAATATTTCACCTATTTTGAATTGTATTTAAAAGCATGTCACAGAAATGGAATGGCCACACAAAAAACTAATTCGTGTCTAAAATGTCTATTCAAAATCATGTTAGATTAAGCTTAAAATAATCTAAAAGAGGATTAAGCTTTGTTATCTACAAGCATGCATTATAAAAGCTGATTTTTATCTTGTGCGGTCGCTTTCAGTACAAAATTAAATCAAAAACTTAAAACAACTGAGAAAATTTGTAAGGTTTTGAAATATTTGGTCTACTTTTGGCGCCCAACTTAAACTTTACCTTCTACGGTAAAGTGGATTTTACCAACTTTCCATACTAATCAAACCTAGGAAACTGCTTACAAGTTGACATGTTTTTTTCAAAAAATTCAATAAATCTAACGGCCAGAGGCACCAACAGCAATTAAATTGAAAAGAGCGTAGTTCTCATACATAAATGATAGTTCAGCGGTGAACACACTTAAAAACGGGAACTTTATTCGGGTTGATTTTAACCCGACTAACATTCGGGATTTAAAATTTTCCCCATATTCGGTCCCCAAATTTAAAAATCCCGCTATTCGGGAATTGTGTTTGCGCATGATATTTTAATATTTTTCAATGTGTTCATCATTTTATAACCGTTTATCATATGCTTCCGTAGCACATGCGTCAGAGCATTCGCTTGGGAAACGGAGACCACAAGTTCAAACCCAGTTATGCTTTGTTTTTTTTAATGTAAAATTATAATTTTAGATAACCCGAATCATCGGGTTGTGATATTGTCCCGATTTAGAACCCGAATACTCAGCAGATGAAAAATCGGGTCTTTTTTCCCGAGATTCGGGATTTTTTTAAAGTGTGTACGCTCGTGTTAATATAATTGATGTTGGTGCATATATAGGTAAGATTTTAGTAGGAACAAAATTTTGACTGCCTATGTGACTTGATAGGTAGAGCGTTTGCCTATCAACCACAAGGGTACGGGTTCAAATCCAAATCGTGACGATTGAATTAACTTCCCTGATATGTTTTTGTCGCCGATATGGCGTGCGTGTACCCACTGTGCGAATCCAAAAACTTTACGATGAACGCTCGCCATATCAGCGTGAAAAACACGCACAATCAACGTGTTTTATGCCAATATAGCGGGTGTTTACCTGCTTTTCAGGTTAGTCAGTTTCCTTGCAATAAAAACTGAACATGACTTGATGGGCTCAATGAGCTGGTAACTCATTAGCATAACCATTAAAGTTGTGGTGCTTCGGAGTCCACTATAAGCTGTAGATCCACTAATACCTAGAAAGTTCTCTGAAATATGAGGACTCGCCTGGTCCCCATAGGGTACCTATAGGCCTTATTATTATATTATTATTGTATTATCTGCTGTGCAGATCCAAATAACATACTGTAGATGCACGCTATATTGGCGTGTAAAACACGCTGTTTCAGCGTGCATCTCATGCTAACAATTAGAAGTCAGCTCGCATTTTCGAGCAATAAATCCTGGCGTGTATTACACACGCTGAATCAACGTGTCGAATATCCATTGCAGACAATTCAACGTGTTTTTTCAAGCCGAATCGACATGAATTTTTTTCTGAGTGCAAATCAGCTAATCTAAATTTGAACTTAAGCTTTTTTTTTAAATTCAATATTCTTGATTATTTTTTTGGGATGTATCATTAAGTGCATCCAATTTATGAATAATTTTTGTGGCTCTTCGTCTTATCTTTATTTAACATGGATTTGATTTTTTGACCTTTAAATTCATAATTTTAATTAATTAATGCAGTATAAAAATAAAATTAAATATATACCAACTATGATCTCACTTCCATGTTTACAATGCATCACAAAATGATGGATCAATCGCTTTTGGTTGGCCGAACAAATATTTTGTGCAGTCAACAATATTAGAAACGGCTGGCCGGGAAAACTAAAATGAGCAGCCAATTATTTAGTTTTGGCCAGAAAATAATAAAAGATGAGCGGCCAAAAAATAAAAGATGAGCAACCGAAAACAAAACAAAATATAAATGAGCAGCTAAAAATTAAAAATGGGCAGCCATCAATTGCGAGGGTCGATTAATAAATACCCGTATTTGAAGATAGATGGCGTTGCTGTTACATGACACCATACTAAATTTAGTTTTTATTCGGCAGCCAGTTGTATCACACGTGTTTCATGTTTCTCGATAAAATGGAAAAAATATTTTTGGATGGAAAAACATGCAAAGAAATAAAAGCGACGTTGGATGCTGTTCATGGGCACCCTTCACCATCTATGATAACCGTAAGATATTGGTTCAACGAATTTAAACGTGATCGTAGATCTATTTTTGATGAGGAGTGCCCAGGCCGCCCGGCAGACGTGGCTAGCTGGCTACCGAGGAAAGAATTGAAAAGGTCCGTGACATATGATTCTCTATGATCGCCGAACGAAAGGGCGCAAAGTAGCAGAGGCCGTAGGCGTGTCGTACGGAATATTTTAAATGGTNGGAGTGCCCAGGCCGCCCGGCAGACGTGGCTAGCTGGCTACCGAGGAAAGAATTGAAAAGGTCCGTGACATATGATTCTCTATGATCGCCGAACGAAAGGGCGCAAAGTAGCAGAGGCCGTAGGCGTGTCGTACGGAATATTTTAAATGGTAAGTTAAGCATGAGAAAGGTTTCGGCCCGATAGGTGCCGCGGTCCACTTACGGTGGACTTCAAGCGGGTACGGCTGTCAATGTCAAAGCAGTGTTTGAACCTCTTTAAGCGAAATTCGCAGGAGTTTTTGCGTTGAGTCGCCACCGTTAATGAAACTTGGATCCATTATTATACGCCAGAGACTAAGCGACAGTCAATACAAAG
The DNA here is from genome assembly GCA_001014845.1 of Mochlonyx cinctipes. Lineage (NCBI taxonomy): Eukaryota > Metazoa > Arthropoda > Insecta > Diptera > Chaoboridae > Mochlonyx > Mochlonyx cinctipes. The sequence goes on along the minus strand of JXPH01002351.1, from coordinate 6,915 downwards.
CATTTTATGGAGTGCATCTGCTCCAAAGAAGGCAAAGTCAGTCCTATCGGTCGGAAAGAACATGGTCACGATTTTTGGGATTCCAAGGGAATAATCCTCATGGACTTTTTGCAGAAAGGAAGATCAATCACGGTGCAGTACTACAGTGAATTATTAGACCGATTCAATACAAAATTGAAGGAGACAAGACCCCATTTGGCTAAGAAAAAAGTGCTGTTTCACCACGATAACACACCAGCACATTCATCCTTTCATCCAGAATTGGATCAACTGCACTAGGAATTGCTGCCGCACCCACCGTACTCGCCCGACTTGGCTCCTTGTGACCTCTTTCTGTTTCCCAACATGAAAACGTAGCTCGGGGAAAAAATCAGCTCAAACGAAGAGGTAATCGTCGAAACAGAAGCGTATTTTGAAGCGTTTGACAAATCTTATTTTTGGAGGGGTTAAAGAAATGGCAGAAACGTTGAAGAAAGTGAATTGAACTACAAGGAGATTACGTTTAAAAATAAAAAATTATGAAAAATTTGCCTCTTCATTCCTAACACGGGTACTTATTGATCGACCCTCGCCTAACACTTTTAATTTTTGGCTGCTCACAATTTTGAAAGCCCAAAATGATTTGATGGATGCTTATATTCAAGAAAAGTGATTAGAGACGAGTTGTCTGATTTTAATATTTTGTTTGCTCATACTTCCACAAGTTTTAATGATATTCAGATAGGTAAGTGTGTTTCTTGTTGCTCTTTATCAGTAATCAGTGATGACCAAAAAATATTTTCAACGCACCAGTAACCAATAAATAAAAATTGTCAAATTAAATTAATTTTTTGTAGATCTTTAAAAATTATTATTTATAATTTTATTACCTTCATCGTCCATAACCGGTTCCATTTCATCTTTTTTAAATTTTTTTTTGTCAAAAAAAGAAAAAAGTTCACGAAAGACATGTAAAAAGAATAAAAATATTGGAAGTTATTTATCGTATCTGAAAACAAGATCTTTTTTGTACATAAAAATGTCCTTTTTCGGAATTTCTCATTAACATAATAATGCCAATATATCACCATAAAATAAAATAAGTAATTATCTTATTACAATGTTCTTATTTACATTTACAGCAAAAATGTTTTAATGATAGAAAATTAATTGAAGAAAAATTTATGTGCAACAGCTTCTTGTCTTCACGAATCTCAAGATAAGCATCTTTTGGCATTTCAGTTTTTGTATTTTTATAAAGGAATTTGAAAGGAACAAGAGCCTGATATTTATTTACTTTTTTTTATTTTTCTAAATATTCAGTAATTTATCAACTATTTTATACAGTTTTATATAATTTCAGTAAAATCGGACCACCCTGATGTACATTTGTAAGGTTTTGGTGCTTACTGTAGGAGTGTAGGCGCCCAACATTAAACTAATTTTTTGTTGCTGCCACATTCTAGTGTTTTTTTAATGTAATTGTTCGAAATAAATTTGTCTCTGAGTTTTAGCCTTTCTAGACTTTAATCTTAAAAAAAAACATATTTGTTGTCTGTGTGTGTTTGTATGTTTCATAACTCGCTTAATTCTCAACTGATTTGGCAGTAAATCTGTGTGGAAGATTTTCTCCTCAAAAATAAGGGTGAAGTCACCCAGTTTGGGCGCCATGGTCAAGAGCCCACATATAAACTCAACCCGAATTTTGAATGTTTTTTCAGAAGTTGAGTTCTAATAATCGGAATGAGCTCAAATTTGGAATATGAGCTTATGGTAAGTATCCAAGAGTTGTTCATTAAAAAGTTTGGCCTGATGGCTCCTGTGAATCAGGAACATCCAGAATTCTTCGGTTCTGATCAAAATGAGCTCAAATTAGGAATATGAGCTTTTTATAAGTATCCGAGAATGGTTCCTAAAAAAGTTTTGCAGTGAGACTTCGGAGCTAGAGGACTTCTAAGTACTAGGTTCTTCCAGAATTCTTGATTTGATGATTGGAATTGAATGTAATTAATTTAATTTTTAATTAAATTTAGACTTTTTTAAATCTTTGTAGTTAGGCAGCTTTAGATTGTTTAAGACTTTTTAAACATTTTTGTCTGCCCAGGTGACTTGACCGGTAGAGTAGAGTGTCTGCCTATCAACCATAATTGTACGGGTTCGAATCCAACCCGTGATGATTGAATTAACTTGTGGTTTTTCATCGTTACTAATGAATAATACGGTAAACAAGGTAGTTTCTGACATGTATCGTCAAAGACATGCTATTGAAAATATACGTGCTGCAAAAAGTTTGTATGGGATGATAGAAGGCGTTCAAATAGCGTTCATGTCGAAGAGTTTAGTCAGTTTCCTTGCAGAAAAAACTGAATACGATTTGATGGGTTCAATGAAGTGGTAACTCATTAATATACAATAATATTAATGCCTATACTACCCTAGGGGGTTCAGGCAAGCCTTTATATTTCAGAGAACTTTCTAGGTATTATTGGACCTACAGTTCATAGCTGATTCTGAACCACTACAACTTTAGAGGTTTTGCTAATGAGTTACCAGTTCATTGAACCCATCAACATGTGTTCAATTTTTGCTGCAAGAAAATGCCTTCAATCCCATACTTACGTTTTTGCAGCAAGTATATTTTTAATAGCATGGCTCTACCGATACATGCTACCCTAATGTTCATTAATAATATCGCAAGATAACCCATTAGCATAATCATCAACGTCATTGTGGTTTGGAAGAGAATTTGATTTACTGATCATGCAAACCTGTGGTTTGATAAAACCGAGAAGGCATCGGTTCACCGATTTACTCGATATCGTCAAATGGTATGCTGATTTAGCAAACTAATTCTATCAATGTAAGGAAGCTGTTACACCCTTAGAAAAATACTGGATCTCGGGATAAAAGACCCGATTTTTCATCTGCTGAGTATTCCGGTTCTAAATCGGGACAATATCACAACCCGACGATTCGGGCTATTTCGATTAGTTCTCAAAATTAGAATTTTCCATTAAAAAAATTGCTCATACTGAGGTTTGATCTCGTGATCTCTTGCTTTCAAAGTAAGGCACTGGTCTGACGCATGTGCTACGGAGACATATTATCATCGTCTATAGAATGATGCACACATATAAAATATTAAAATATTAAAGTGCGCATGCGCATGCACAGATCCCGAGTTTACTCGGGATATTTGTATAAAAACTCTCGAGTCGTAAACCAATACTCAGGACATTGATTTTTAAATATGGGAACCGAATATCGCCAAATTTTCAGATCTCGAATGCTAATCGGGTTAAAATCGACCCGAATAAAGTTCCCGTTTTTAATACCTAGGAAGTTCTCTGAAATATGAAGACACGCCTTTCCCCTTTAAGCTACTATAGGCCTTATTATTGAGTCTATAAGTTAAAAACTGGAATTTGACACTAGATGTAAACACTTGTGTATGCGCTGTAACAAATCATTGACGTACATGGCATTTTGAAGCTCTATTCGTACACTGAGAAAAAAAACACTTGAAATGTTTTTCAAATGATAACCCATTTAATTTTTTTCAAATGGAAAAATGGATTTTAAATGGGTTTACACTTCAAAAACAAACAAGTGTTTTTAAATGTTTTTAACTGTTTTTTAAATTTACACTTCAATTTAAGTCTTCTTCATGCTAAATGGACATTAAATGGACTAACATTTCAAAATTGAAATGTTTTTTATTTTCACTGTAAGCTGTCAAAATCAGTCAACAATGTTTGATTTGCTTGTGCGCATCATATTTTTCCAATAATGGAAAATTTTAAAAATTGGTGAAAAACAGCTTTTGCGGGAAGTTAAGCTTTTTTGCAAAGAAAACTGCAGCCAAAAATCATCAATTACTCGTGCGAACATGGTTTTGCGAAAATACAGTGTTTCGAACNATAGCCGAAAAAGTTTGAAGATGAAGAATTGGAAGCGTTACTCGATCAAGACTCGTGTCAAACACAAGAAGAGCTTGCGTGACTCAAACAGCCATTTCCAAGCGCTTAAAAGCATTGGGATTCATCCAAAAGCAAATAAGTTNGAAGAATATTCACGCTGCCAAGATATTGCTCTATTGCTATTTGTGGGGCCAGGAGANCTATACAAGTTGAAGCCGAGAGACGTGAAAAGAAGTCGTTTTAGCATCGAATTGTAACTGGTGACTTAAAATGGANGACAACAACTGATTCTTTTAAAGAGAGCATTGAATAAAAAACGGCCAGAATCAGAGACCAGACCCGAGACATTTATTTTCCAACATGAAAATGCTTGGTCACATGTTGCTAAACCCGTTAAAAACTAATTGGAACATTGCGGATGGAAAATTCTGCCCCTATCTAGTCCAGAATTGGCGCCTTCTGATTACCATTTGTTTCGGTTTTTTTTTTTTTTCTCCCTTCCCTTCCTAAAGGCCCTAGGGACTAGCCATAACTGGGCCGAAGATCAATTTATTTTAATTTTTGAGGAAAGAGCAGCTCAACCAAATCTGGATTGAGGTGGACTGCAATCTTTCATCAAACCAATCCACAGTTCTGGCCGAGTGACCAAGTAGTATATATCAGGCTTAAACCTCTATAGCTTTTTTTGTTACAGTGAGAGCAGCATCACTCCACAGTATCGAAAAGCACGTACAAAATACGATGAGATTTAACCTATACGCCAGCCAGTCACACAAACAGAACCATGGCAGAAGAAGCATTATAATTAGAGCTTGATTTTGCTTCGCTCAAAAAAGAGATTGACGAGATATAGATATCGCCAATTCTTCTGAGCAATCAAGTCTCTTAAAGGGATATTCGGTTGTTGATGCAGTATGCAGAATCCGGAATACGCTTCAATTCAGTTCAAGGCATCAAAAATTGGCTCGATTCGTTCTTTGATTCAAAAGATGACCAATTTTTCGGGATTTCATCCACAACTTGCCAGAAAGATGGGGAAATGTTGTAACTTTGAAAGGACAATACTTTGAATAACAGAATTGTACTAGATTTTCTTTAATAAACGCTCAAATTTCCTAAAAAATCCGATTGTTAACTCATATACTTTTTAGACTTCTTAGAGCTTTAGCACTGCTTATGAAACTTTGATACTGCTTAAGCTTATAAATTCCTCATTTGTCTAAGCAACAGACTCTTGTTCATTATTAAAATTAAAATTAGAACTTAAACTTTATATCAAATAATAAATTTACCCACCTTCGTTAATATATCCTCCTTCCATGGTTTCTGTTTTCATCAACACCTAATTCAGCCTTAATTTATTTCACTAATCACACACTTAACTTTATTCTTTATTATAACTTAAAATATTTTTTTACACTTTTATGACTTTCTCTAATTTTTTAAAAATTTATTTATGTAATTTGGCTTAAAATCTAACACAATTTTCTTCACACTGAAATCATCATTTTTATTTTTTATTTCTATTTTTTTACGGCAAGACGTACAAGTACACTGAAAGAAAAAAGATATAAAATACGATTAATTGTTTTGCTAGAAAAAAATAAAGATTTATTTGTTTAAAAATAGCTAAATGTGTAATTATCAAGTCGACTGTAAACAAACATTGTTTTACAACCTTAAAACTATTGATCGCGAGAATTTTTTTTCTAAGAATAATTTTCTTTCCCACCATTACCTCCCAGACCTATAAAAATAAAAGAATTTAGTATTATTTTAATTTTTTTTCCTCACGAATCTGTCACCCACAGAACAACTAACTTCCACTGTTTTGATTCATTGCAAAGTCCGAATTCATGGTGAAACTTTGATTTAGATTTTTTGATAATAAATCATTTTAAACTGGTATAAATAAAATCGTAAAACAACAAAGTTTTAAAAAATAAAACAGAGATCAATCACCGATTATGTTTATGGCGATGGTTGAACGGGACGGGCAGGTCGTTGAGATAATCTAGATGAATTACTTATTAATCCACATTGCCCTTCATAACTCACACCTCACTCGTGTAGAAGATTCATATTAATATACACACAGAACATGCCCATTTATTAATTTATTAATTTTCTGAGTGAATAAATAAATTAAGAAGAGATAAAACACTTTAGAAGAATTTGTTACAACGTTACAAAACTGCAAAAATATTTTTCTGTTGCACAATTCATTTTAGAGTGGAATTCTGGAAATATTTTTTTCTTTGATATTAAAAAAATATTAAAAACGTAGGAAACCACAAAGGGGATTATGTAGCTTTTCATCATATTTATTGTATACTTTGTAATAGGAACTGGATTGAGACTTCGACAAAGATGATATGTGC
>JXPH01002344.1:5023-16329 GCA_001014845.1 Mochlonyx cinctipes | reverse complement strand
TTGTGCCGAGTAAAAAATATTAAAAAAATACTCTACTATTTTTACTTATTTTTCAAAAGTAAATTAGATTTACATTGCTTATCGGCTCCTGTCATCATTTGCATCCCATTTTATTTGTAAGGTTCTGTTTTTTCGGAAGGACCGCTCTTCATTTGTAAGGTTCTGTGATTTTTTAATTGTTTCTTTGGTATGATTACCCTTCATTAAGGCTCTTTGTGTTTTTCTTTGAAGTGTTACCCTTCATTTGTAAGGTTCTGTGGGTTTTTGGTTCTGGTATGTGCTATAATCTCATTTTTTTGTATTTCACCCGTTTGAACAAAAGAGAACTACGTGCAAGTTCCAAAAATAGTTTATATTTTTTAAAAAGAGAGAAATTTTTAAAATTATTTTTCAACATTTCTTAAGTGGATTTCGATGTAAAATCTATCATTTGGCATGGTTTTTAGAGGGTCTTTCTACCCACCTATTGAACATGTTACTGGAAAATCCTGAGAACCGTTTTATTTATTTTAAGTTCAAAAATGCTTATTCTAAGCGGGCGAAACAAAAAAATTATCAAATCATACTCCATAACTTCTCAAACTAATAAAGGTAAAGTCTAGAGTATTGTAACGAATCTGTTTATTTTATTATTTTTATTATAAATAACTCAATTTCTGGCATCTCCATCTCCGCTAACGACATCACATAGGCACCTCTTTTGTTAAGCTTTTCACGCTCTTCTTAACTTTTCTTGTTCCCCCTTTTACGTTGCTAGACAAAGAAACCCCAATTTGCGATTGTTATTTATTTCGGAATATTGGTTTTGATTCAAGAATGTTTATTCTAGATTGTGGGGTAGAAGTGAAATAGAAACTCGTGTTCTTCAAGGAATTTTAGGTTTTTATTTTATTAAAAAAATGGGATCAAAAACATAAAAACGCAGGTAAGGGTTTATTTTACTGTTAAATTTGGTTTCTTTATTTTCATGAAAGTTTTCGTGGAAGGTAAACAAATTTCAAAGAACTTTTTATCGATATTGTAACTATAGAGATATTTCATTTAATAAAGTTACATAGCTTTCAGTTATAAAATATGAGAAAGGGCGTTTTTATAACAATAAAGCTAAAACTATGCAGGTTTTGTTACTAAACTATCTTATATCATAGTTGAGGTCTAGTACTTCACTATCCTGCTAAAAATTACACATTATGAATTATTTTTGCTAAGGCCATCTGTATTAATTCCCAAATAATAAACCCCGAGCCCATCAAGTCGTGTTCAATAGATGGGTAAAACGACCCTCCATAAAGCATGCCAAATGATAGATTTTACATCGAAATCCACTGAAGAAATGTTTAAAAAATATTTTAAAACTTTCTCTCTTTTTTAAAAAAAATAAAAAACTATTTTTTGGTACTTACACGTGGTTCTATTTTGTTCAAACGCGTGAAATACAAAAACACGGGATATATAGCACATACCAGAACCAAAAACCCTCAGAACCTTATAAAGACCCTAGAAACCCTAGCAAGAAAAACTCACAGAACTTTATAAATGAAGGGTAATCCTAACAAAACAACAAAGAAAAAACCACAGAACCTTACAAATGAAGTGTATCCCTTCCATGCTAACGCTAACCACTCAACCGCCTGATCGACAAAGGAGGACTCTATGGGTATCCTAGTATTGTAATACGAATTAATAATTATAATTTTTTTCGCTTATTTCTGTAATCATAACACAATGATCTTTTTATAAACTTATTGTACATTCGGGTAAATGCTCTTTATAAAAGACGCTCTACTTAAGAAATTTTAGTTGCTTATAGAGAGAGTTTTTAAAATCACAGTAGGGAAAACTCTCTCTCTATAAAATTTTAACTCTCTATGAGCAGCTTTTTTGGAAGCTTTGCAAGTTTGTTATAGAGAGTTTTCACCCGTACATTAATATTATTTTCTATTCAATGTTTATTATGAAAGTTATAAATAACTTTTTCATTTTTAAAAACAACAAAATGCTTCACAGACATTTATTTTAATTTTTAGTAAAATCAAAAATAAAATGGACAGATCTATTACATCACTCTAGACTTTAACTAATTCTAAATATTTATTATTATTACCTGAAAGATTTGCTTTGTTTCTTAATCTCAACTACTGAACAAAAAGTAAGTAAAGAGTAATCCAGATTATACAGAATAAGTTGCTGGAGAGGGAACGTGTGGGCTCTGGCTCATATAGAATAGAAGTTTAAGATCGAATGGGCTCATAAATCGTAGATGAACTGAAAAGACAAAAACTAATGTTGCTAACCAAAATGTCGATTGATTCCACCCGATTTTTTTTTCGATTAAACAACAACCTATAAATGGGTAAAACGACCCTCCAAAAACCATGCCAAATGATAGATTGTACATCGAAATTCACTTAAAAAAAAAAAAAAAAATCCCTCTTTTTAAACACTAAAAAACAATTGTTCGTACTTGCACATGGTTCTCTTTTGTTCAAACGCGCGTAATACAAAAAATGAGGTTACAGCACATACCAGAACCAAAATTCCACAGAGCCTTACAAATGAAGAGTAACCCTTCCAAAGAAATAAAGAAAAAACCACAGAACCTTACAAATGAAGGGTCGCCCTTCCGAAAAAAAACAGAACCTTACAAATAAAATAGAATGTGGATGATGACAGGAAAACGATAAGAGATGCAGATCTAATTTATTTTTGGACACAATTGGATACAAACTGCTGAACAAAATAAATAAAATAAAATTATTCGATTTGGACATTTGTTCTACCCCCCTATTCTATGGTCTTTTTTGACTTTGACCGATTTTGAATTGATAACAAATGGGCTCTCTCCCAATTTTGATAGAAATAATTTCTTCTAGGGTTCAAAACATGTTGAAATGGAAATGAGCCAATTATCAAACCAATTTCTGTGATTTAACTTTTTTTAAAAGGCACGATTAAAGCATTGAAAAAAATTTCACAGATGACCGACCTAGAACAAATACTTTGATGTATGTTGCCTGTACTAGATTGTGTGTACCGTTTTAGGTCACGAGAAAACGTTAGTTATGGAAGTTTGCATTGCAACAATTTTTCCAGTATGTCCTGAATAAATAGTTTCTACGTTTAACAACATTTAAAAAATTGAGTTGAGGACTTTTCGGGGTGAAAAGCTCAGTTGAACTGAAAAGGATCTGGATATTTTTTATTCTGCGGTTACTGCAAGTAACAGAGTAAGCTGCCTTTCGGCAGCCGAAAAATAATAAAAGCAGAAAAGGGCAAGGGGCAACCAAATATTAGAAATAGGCAGCAAAATTACTAAATAACCATACCAGAAAATTATAAACGAGCTGTTAGAAAATAATAAATTCTGCTGCCTATTTTTAATTTTCTGCTGACCATTTTTATCATTTACCTGTCCATTTTTAATATTCCGGCTCTAAAAACCCATTTCCACCGTACTTTCATCTAGTGGTGATTGGGCAATCCAAATTGGAAATTGTTTCCACCGGCCCAGAAAAAGAACCTTCTAAAATGGCAATTTTTGTAAGAAAAAATTTAAATCTCTAACTTTGGTCAAAAACTTTGAACAAAATTGAAATTGGTCAAAAATGGCCAAATAAGTCTATAAAGGATTCTATAGAGTGAATGGATGGAGTCGATGGGTAGGGTGTGTAGTACGAATCTGTACTGCCTATCGCTCGAAGGCCTCAAAGTGGACCCCTGTGAAAAACCTAAAAATAATTTTTACAAAAACTACACCAAAATTAATAAATAGAACTAAATAGAGAATTGCAAATTAATTTGTCAAATTAAAACCTATCAGCAANGGACCCCTGTGAAAAACCTAAAAATAATTTTTACAAAAACTACACCAAAATTAATAAATAGAACTAAATAGAGAATTGCAAATTAATTTGTCAAATTAAAACCTATCAGCAACTTAACATCAATGCTATGAAAACAATTAGCACTAATGTTAAAGTCACTAAAAAGTCTTAGTCAGAGGTTTGCAAAGTACCGTAGTTGCAATTGCAGAGAATATGAAACGCAGTATCAGCATCAGAAGCATCAGGTTCATACTTAAAAGATAACACTTCAGTTTACAGTGTCCTGTAATCATGGAAACCATCAAACGTAATTTATTCCTGCCGAGATTTAACAGGGACTTGGAACGCGACCATATTGGTCGCAAAAGTAACGTCATACCACAAAAAAATTCCAGTAGCTCTCATGTTTTCTTATTCCCCAGTCGTTCAAGTGACTGCTGAACCAGTTTTTTGAAATAGGCAAAAAGGTTCCAGTTCAGTTGAAGGTTCTGAAGAAACAACTCGAGTGTGTCAGATCGTTCACTGCCCTTTACATTACAGTGACCAGGCAACCGAATCAGTCTGTTCTATAGAGTATATGCGACACTTTGAGCAAAAAACTTTTAAAAATTTAAGGTCATTATTTTAATTTTTAAACCTTTATAAAGTATGTCCACTTATGTCACGATATCAAAAAAAGAAACTTGAAATTTTACGCTTTCTCTTCCAGTGGCGCACTGAACAATACTAAGCACATCTGGATTTCATAAAGGCACTTTGTGACATTCAACAAAATAGAATGACCAAGTGAAACCAGTGGAACCGGTTTTGACCATAAACTTGAAAAATAGCCACAGGATACAGTGGCAAATTATATTTTAAAACTTTTCGTCCACTTTAAGTACTATCATAATATCAATAAAAAAAATTAAAACTGTGTGATTTGTGACCAAAAGAAAAGGTTAAAACAAAGTTCAAGGGCTAGACCAAGATATTTTGTTACGTGATAACATTTGCGGTCGAAATAATGTTGATTTGCATCGATAGATGTGTTCCTAGAATAACAAGCAAGATTAAGTTCCAAAGATAATAATTTATGTAAATTAATTAGAACCGAACAAACGAGAACGTATGGAAAGTTCACATGGAAATTTTATCTCTGTTTTATTTTACTCCACCGTATGGTATGTAAATTGACCCCCACCCCCTCCCCATTTAAACACTTCAATTCCATTTTATCAGCTTTTCGTTCATTTACAAACAATTTAAACATAAAACTACACATTGATTGTAAATTCGTGTTGCATAAATTAATACTTCTGGACCCTTTTGTCTATCCCCAATTTCATAACGACATGGTTCATTTAATAATAACATAACCTCAATTTAAAGTTTTATCGTACTAGGAAATCGGGAGGGAATTGAAATGTGTTTCTTCGTACTACCACCGACCATCCTCTCATTTCTCATTTTATATCAAGGATGGTTTTGTTTATTAGCATAACATAGAAGAAGATAAGACGGAAAGAAATTTATTAAAATTATGATTAAAAACGTAGGAAACTACAATGTGGATTATGTTGCTTTTCATTCATATTTAATGTATATTTTGCAATAGGAACTGGATTTAGACTCCAACAAAGCTGATAAGTGCAAATTTTGAAGAGGATCGGAAAAGTATTTACAGTGTTATCCAAGAAAGTCTCTTAATTGGAAGCACCAGGAATGGATGATATTATCCCAAATTTAGCATAGGAACTGTTCTTGGGCACTTTCCAAATACTTATATTCCAAATTTGAGATCATTCCCATCACTAGAACTCGAGAACTCTGGAAGTGGCCTTTACCTGGGAGCCTTCAGATCCCGATGTCCCAAGGTCAAACTTTTTTGGAACTATTCTTGGTTACTTATAAAAATCTTATATTCGAAATTTCAGCTCATTCCGATTACTAGATCTCAAGATTTCAGGAAAATTCGGATAAATTTCCTTCGATCCCGTGGTGATTTAGCTCATCTACAAACTTGACCTTACTTTTGACAAAAAAAAGCATCCATACCAAATTTCATCAAAATCGGTTGAGATTTACGTTAGTTATCGTCCCCAGTCATACATACATACATACAGACACACAGATAGGCACACCAAAAATATTTCGGAATTACGCGTTTCAGACCAAATGGAACAACTTTTTAGAGGATAGAAAGAATTCCATTTTTTCCGAGGATATTATAACCTTTTCATATATAAAATTGATAGAGATAAAAAGCTAAAAGCAGTCATGCATAAGAAAATAGTCAGGTTCGTTTATTTTTCATATTGATTTCCCTATTTCCCATTCATTTCGGGTTGGGAGAACGTTGAGCTTAAGTGTATAACAAAAATAGAAGACAAAGATGCAGAAAAGTTGAAGTTTCGTTTGTACACAATAATAATAATTTGCATAAAAATACATTCACAATAGCATAATTTATTCTCGTATTGTACCGGAAATGTGAAACGTAATTTCATGTTTTTTGATACGATACAAGGCACTCAACATTCATCAACTTCTTATTTCTTTCTTTCTATATTTAGAAAGAGAAAGATGAAAAATAAGATGAGAAGATGAGTATTTTCAGTCTGACGCCTGGTACTTTGTTCAAACATCACATTTTATTTTCATTTCATTCAAAAGGCGAATGAAAATTGATGGCGGGAAAGCAAGAACGTGTTGAAATTACCTTTTTCTCATTTCCATCGCACAAAGGAAAATATTTTGATAGTTTATTCTTCTACCTTTGTCATACAAATTTTAATACCCTCCAGCAAGTTCAATATTGTTTGTGTTGGAATCCCGAGTTTTAATTATCAGACCATAACATTAACTGTGATAACTTTAGTAAATTATTTTCCTAAACTTTTTAGCTGTTCTTTGTTAGCTCGCATATTTCTAAATCTAGCTTTTTGCCAAAGGATATTTAGGGTATTAAATTAAGAAGCAGGAACTGAATTAAAACAAACGAAATTCACGAGCAAAAAGTATAAAATCCCACTAGAAATAAAGCAAATTGACAAACTCAATTCTAAAAAGCTTGTTAAATAAAGCTTTCTCATCACGTTTCATTTTCATCACTTCACGTTCGTATAGGTTGTGAAGTATTTAATGCGGAGTGAAAATAATTACCTCTATATATCCAAATACTTATGTACCGAGATTATATCATTTTTAAACGAAGTTTAGTTTTAGAAAAGAAAATTTCTTGCTCAAAATTTGTATGTATTATTTTCTAATACGATTTTAAACGTACCTAATTTCTTAGATAATTTGAACATTGTTCTGTATATTTTAGTGGAAAATATTATGAATTTCAGGCGTGTAAAATATAAATTAACTGAGAACAGCTATTAACCATAGATATTTGATTGCTCCAATAAATAAACACGCTCATTTTAATGGTCCATGGTGTCTCCTTTTGGAACCATTATCGTTGAAATATTCGCGATTTGTTTCAGGCTTTCGTAGAAACTGCAAATTTTACCTCAATAATTTGAATAAATAGGTGTTTCACATTTGCACTCACACACATTAAATTGAATTTGAATTTTGTTATTAATTTCTGCTAATTTATTACGTAATGTATGATTTAAAAGTCTATGGCTTGAGTACATTTATTGAATACAGATTTAATAGCGAACTGAAGCAGACGACCAAAATAATACTATTAACGCCTTCTAGCATTTTTCACTTAAATAATACATAATATAATGCCTGCATCCTCAATAAAATCTCACCCATCACGGATAATGGATGGATTATATAACGCCTATGTCTCCGATAAAATGTTTTTTTCTAATTCTTCACGTTGCAAGTTTACGCATTTGCATAAAAATAGAGAACGTTCTATGGTGAAATTGAAGTAATGTTAGTGTGGTGGAATGTCAGCTGGCGCCAGTTGCTTATAAACAAAATTGGATTTTTCAGATCTCTTTGAATAGAATATCTCTGAATGCTCTGGTTATAACCTAATTTGGGGATGAGAAAAAATACAAAAAAAGCACCATGCTAGGGCAAGGCCCTGCCAAGAAATTTTACTAGGATATAGGAAGCTATAGGAAGCTATACAGAAAAATATTAAATGTTTAGTTTACCTGCGCAGAGTATTTGATGTGCAGAAAAGTGGCATAAATGGAGAAATGTGGATCATCGTCTGGAAGATATGGACTTCGCTAATGCCCTGGCTATTCTAGCTCACAAAAAGAAAGATATGGAAAGCAAAATCAAAAACCTTTTCCATAAAAGAAAGAAGGTTGGCTTGAAGATCAACGTCGAAAAGACAAAGTACCTCACTATGAACAGAAAAGCTCTGGTGATTTTGAGATTGACGGCAACATCGTCGAATGCCTCGACTAATTTACTTACCTGGGCAGCAAGCTACGTTAAAACTGCGATACACTGCAACATCTGGTGCTCAGGCCTTACATCAAAAAACACTAAGCTTCGACTATTTCGAAGTCTTGTACTATCCAAACTTGGCGTTATTCCGTTAAGTCAGAGTTGGGTTCCGCATCGATGAATGGGATGGCGTAATATCAACCGCAAGGTACCAAATGAGATAGAATAGGACTATTGATCGGCTGTGCCCCGTTTTGAGCATCATAGGCCCTTAAGTAAAGTAAGTAAGTTACCTCGAACAAATTAGGCCATCCTTGTTAATTTTAGGCATTCTGCATTTTATGAAGTGAAAGTTTATTCCCTATTGAGAAGGTTGTTTCAAATTCAAGCTGAATCACTAAAAACCTAAAAACTAGGGCAATGCAATATAATTACTAATTCTTTATTTATTTTAAAAGAACAGTATAGGCCTGGAAACTAGAGCCATGCAATAAAATTAGCTTCTTGCTCTTTTAAAATAAGGGTAAATCACTAGAGACCTGGAAACTAGAGCTACGCAATAAAGTTAATTTTTGAAATTATTTTAAGGGTGATCGTCTAGAGTCTTGGAAACTAGTTGACTTTTTAATTCTTTCAAAAGAGGAGTAACCTCTTACTTACTTACTTAAGGCCTATGTCTCCTTGTGGGACACAGCCAGTCAATAGGATTTTCCCATCTCGGTTCCTAGCGGTTGCTATAATGTCACCCCAGTCATCATTGCGTACATCCAACTCTGACGTAACGGAACGTTGCCAAGCTTGGCGTGGCCTACCTCTTGAACGAGTTCCTTCCCAAAGGTGAACCTCTAAAGACATGGAAATTTATTTCGCAAGTAAAAACGACCCCTGACTCTAGGATTCTGTTCATACGATACCCTATTTAGATCTCTAGAATAATATTTCGTGAAATGCCAAACGAAATTAAATTCAATTCCAAGAGCAATGAACTCATGACTGATTGATACTACGGACTTGACCCTTTAAAATTAGTTTGCAGTCAATTCATGCCTTAGCAAACGTAATGAAGGAAAATTCAATTCAAGAAGGTCTTTCCAGTACAATTTGTTGAAAAAAGCTAATTGTGTGGTTTGTAGCCCGTGGAAACTATTAAAACGCAACCTTTTGGGTGTTTGGTTTCTGCATTGTCAAAAAAGGTCAAAATTCTGCAAAGAGTATATGGGAGATTTGGAAGATGTATATTCAAAATACGTTATCAACTTCACAAAGAAACATAAGGTCATCCCAAATTCTACATACACAAAAGAATATTCCCAATAAGCCAAACTTGGCGGAAACTGCAGTTAACATAATGTTCTTGTAGTAAAACAAATTTGGCACAGGTTACTACAAGTTTATTAAAAAGTTTGCAAAATTAGCAGATTTAAGAGGTTTTATTTATTGTCAATGATTTTTTTATGAATTCAATGACACTGAAGTTTACTTATTTTCTTGACAAAATATTTTTCTAATAATTTTACAACTTGTCGTAGTATTAACCCAACTTGCTTAGTGGGTTGTGTCCAGAAAGGTCAACTGGTAAATAAAAAATAAGAATAAGATAACGCACATTATCATATCACCTTATTCCCAGCTTTCTCATATTATGTTTATTGTGTGGTATAATGACTTATGGGAGGGTGTAAGAAAAATACTAGTCTTCTATATTACTTAGTAATATTTTATACCCAAAAGCAACTTTTGTATGTTATCTGCTTTTTTATTGCTACTTTGGTCATCCATCAAATAATAAGCCATTACCATTATTATTTTTAAGGAGCTTTGCTTTTGGCATTTTTTTTATAACCAATTAAAATTCAAGAATATTCAAAACCCAATTTCCAATACGCAAAATAGACGTCAAATCACATTTTCATCATTTATGCTAAAAAGTTGAATTTTATAAAAACTCGAAAGTAATCTAATTTCCAATTGCGGAAAACCATTCTTCCATTTGTAGGCAGAGAAAAAAATGACTGTACAGTCTCTACATAATGTACCCAAGGGAAAATAAACCCCCCATTGACATGGCAGGAAATGAAGAGTAAATCAATTTCTATACCAACCCATCTGTTATTTACGATCCACGACAAACGACATTTCCTCACCCAAAAATGTGACGTGGAAATAAACTATCGTCATCAATCATCATGTTGAAACTAATTTTTCTTTTACTTTTTGGGTTCTGCAATTTCAAACAAAATTTTTCTAGAAAAATGTAATTTATTTCAACTTTCATCCAAATTTATTTTTTTAAATAAATTTCGCGATTTCGAGATTAGAAATGCTAAAAATAAACATTGATGTGAAAATATTTTGACCTTGCTATCACAATAATCTAATTTACATCAGTTAGCTATTATGCATCACTGAGCTGTGGTGTCCGAGCCAAATCCAAATCCATTGGGTTCTACCCGCACAGGTTCGAATCCTTTCTACAGCGATATTTTTTTTTATTTTTACTTTTCATCTCTATCAATTAATAGATGAAAAGTTTATAATAATCTCAAAAGAAAAAGTCTTGCAAATTGTCTGAAACGTGTTAAAAAATTATTTAAAAAATAAATATCTGAGTGTGTGTGTGTCTGCCGTCGTCTATCGTCGTCTGTCGTGGTCGTCGTGTGTCTGAAAGCTTGATAACTCACTTAATTCTCAACCGATTTGGCTGAAATTTTGTGTGAAGGCTTTTTTTAACCAAGATAAAGACGTGTTCGTTAATGGGCTAAATCAGGGCACGGGGTCTGGGGGCCCCCATGCAAACTCACCACAATTTTCCAGAAATCTCGAGTTTTAATGATCGGAGTGAGCTCAAATTTGGAACATAATCTTGCGGTAAGTACCCAAGTACAGTTTCTATGAAAGTTTGACCCCGGAACATCAGAATCTGGGGGCTTCTGTGTACCAGGAACTTCCAGAATTCTGGAGTTCAAGTGATTGGAAAGAGCCCAAATTTGGAATATAAGCTTTTGGCAAGTATCCAAGAACAGTTCCCAAAAAAGTTTAACCCTGGGACATCGGGACCTGGGGGCTCCTAGATACCAGTAAATTCCAGAATTCTCGAGTTCTGGTGATCGAAATGAACTCAAATTTGGA
>JXPH01002327.1:13767-26933 GCA_001014845.1 Mochlonyx cinctipes | reverse complement strand
GTATTAGCCCAACGTGCTTAGTGGGCAGAGCTTAAAATCTTAAAATAAATTTAAGCTTTAAATAGCAGAAAATTTTAAATGCATAAATTTAGCATAATTTTGCTGATTTTATTTTCATTGCTTCTTATCAAAATTTGACATAATTCACGTTTTGTGCCAAAGTTTCTCAAGATTATGGAGGGTGGACTTTGGAATTTATTTTGCATAATCCTTTTTGAACTTTTTCCAGATATATACAATAATGAAATAATTAGATTTGCGCCCCTTGTTATTATTTTTTATTATTTCAATTTTATAGTCATGCCACCCTCAAAATTTAGGGGATTGATTGCCGCGTAAATCGTAGCAAATTCATTAAATTAAATTAAACTTAATTTGATTGGATTGACAAGAGCATTTTATCTGCTGGAAAGAGTGCAGGCAAGAATAATGTAAACTAGTAGTATTATGACTCCAGAAGGGTATAAAAACATTTCATCGTTATAAGTATGATCATAATGCAGATGTAGAATACATGTCAGAGTGTTTTATATGGCAGAGGACGTAAAGTGAGAACCTTAAACATGCTTTAAATGTTCAATTAATGACAATTTTCGTTTTCAGAGTATTAAATATATTTACAATCGCAAGCAGTCCCTTCGCAGACTCATTAAGAATTTGGAAATGGAAGCGGATGGTTGATTGATAAACATTTTAGTAGCCTGACAGCCATCAAGAGACTTCCAGTATTTTGAATACTCAGTCAAAGACCATTCCTCAATCCTGAATAAAAACCAGTTCTTTGAGAGCGCCAAAATTGGCTCCGGCGCTGTTGGCAAAACTGAAGAACCTTTTCCTGCTAGGACATCAGCTTTTTCGTTACCATCAATGTTGGAATGCCCAGCCACCCACATTAATTTGACTTGATTATGGCAAGAAAGTGCTTGCAATAAATTGATACACTCGATGATTAATGCTGAATCCACTGAAAACGAACATAGCGCCTTTAAAACAGCTTGGCTGTCTGAGAATATGGCTATAAGTCTATCCCTTAAGGACAGTTGGATGCACTGATTCACACAAACAAGTATGGCCAGTGCTTTTGCTTGAAATAGAGATGCATGCTTTCCCAACGAATTGGAAATTTCCATAGTAGGATTAGCACAGTAAATACCGGCTCCTGCAGAACCTTCACAATGCGATCCATCCGTGAAAAATACTATATGATCACGTAATTGATCGCTAATGTGATTAGAGATCCAGTGGTCTCTAGTTGGAAAGAAAACATTAAAATTCGTTTTTGTTACATTTATCTTACAGATTTGGTCTTTAGGATCTATGACAAAGGGCATTTCCTTGATTAAATAGTTCTGCCGTGACCATACGCCTTAGAAGGTGGTGACCACAGATTGATCGTGAACAGTCTGATGATGGAAGCACAAACTTCCATTTGCAGCTGTATATACAAAGGTCTCAAATTCCGTAATATCTCCAAGAGCACCAGTTATACCCAAATAGCCTAACCTTTGCAAGTGGTTGATCCTAACCTGTACCGAACTCTGCTCTCCCTTCTGCTACCAAAAGAGACTACCGTACATGAGAATTGGCCGTACAATCATCGTCTACATCACGGCTTGCCTTAATGAGCCTCTGTTCAAGGTGTTGATTCCAGTTCAGTTTACTATCTAGGATAACTCCCAAATTCTTCACCTCACTGACCAATTTAATCTATTGATCGAACAAGAAAAGAGGCCTAAGCCCCAAGAAGGGGCTTAGGTTAATTTAGGTTAATTTACTCAGGTTAATTTACCTTAGATTCGAGATTTTTCTTTAAAAGTGTCTGTACACAGTTACAGTGTTCCACCATTTCATAGTTACACATACACATTTTTAAACGCGGTCCGAGGTATCTGAAACGTGCTTAAAATTCATTTTGGCAAGTTTTTGTTATTAAAGTGTCCAATACATTTCTTCCATCATGTTGATCGAAGAAATGTAGAAATTGATAAATTGGATTTTATTTGATAAAAATACTGAGGACTTCCTGGTAGGATGATAATCTTGAAATGGAATTCTTATCTAGATTTTGGATAATTTGGAATATAAATTAAATTGACTTTAAGGGTAAAGTCAACCATTTTTGTCTTTATATAAAAAGCATGAATTTTTTAGATTGCTTTCATTTTTGGAATTTTCTTCTAAACAAAAATGCAAACAACGCCCCAAATTGGAGTTGAAAACAACGATAGAACTAAAAAAACGTGGCATACACCATGAGTTCACTTGGAAATAGTGCAGTAGTTTTCAGGAGTACTCTGATGATACAAATCCTTTTCCTAAAGAAAACGGCAGCTGAAAATAAACCGAAAATAGGTCAGCAAACAAATTGGACGCTTGAGGGGTGTCAGAAATGCAGAAATAAATGTACCAGAGTACTCCTTCTGATGTCTTCGGCTGCCGTTTTAAAATTTTCGGCCGCCCAAAAACTGTTTTCCCAGCTGAAAATATTCAAACGGATATTTTTTTCTTTATTTTGTTTGCAAATAAAATATTAATCATAAAGTGTCGTAAACCCAAATCATATATTCATATTTTCAACACTTCTTCAGCTGACTCTCCTTCACACTTCTCCTCTTTAAAAGCCCCAAAGAATGGTGTAAATCCCCATGTTTCTACAAAGAGAAATTTAACTTCTTCCCAACTCAAATGAAAATGATGGATGATGATCATTTAATTCTCGTCTCGATATTAGTTTCGTTGTTTTGTATGACGTAACGTAATGTAATGGGCTTAAATAATAGACTCCAATCTTCTTCCACCAAAACACAACGGTCGATGTGCCAGAGGAGCAACAAAATATCGGTAAACAAACAAAAAAAGATTATGGCATCAAATTGATGCCTCCAAATTAAAACATGTTAAGTTAGTTATGCAAAAAACGGATTTTTTACACTGTCTCATAACGAAAAAAAATCAACTTCACTTTTGTAGCTCAATATTTTTACCCGCATCGAAAATATTGAAAAATGACTTGCCATATTTTAATTTGGAGGCATTGAAATATTATATATACACATCACAAAATTTAATTTGTAACCAAATTCCGCCCGCACCGCATAAATCTCCTTGAAAAAAATCCCATTAATTTCCGCTTCCCCTCTTCGGGAAGTGAGCATGTTACTTTATCACGCGGATACATTTGGCATACATAATCGCACAATAAATTCTAGACGTACTTAATAATGCGAAAGAAATTAACAAACTTTTCTCATATCAGTTATAAATTTACTCTCGCCCTGCCCCCTTTCTCACACCAAAAGCATTTTTTTTATCGGGGACCAAATATTTTCTTCTTCTTACTTTTCTTTGTTGGAGCCTATTTTCAAGACAAAGGCAAGACGCCAAGGGTGAGTGAGAAATGCGTTTTTAATGATGATCGTTTTATTTCAATATCGAGAACCGCTTTTTTACACATTTCAAGAAGAATCGTTTTTTAAAGTTTATTTGGAGGGGACGCTGTTTTATTTTACCTACTTTGTTTGACACGAAATTAGGCATTGATTTTTATCAAAAATTTGGAAATTATAGAAACGAAAATGCTGGTGATTAAGGAGAAAAGTTGTGAAATGGTCCAATTTAGGGCATAGCATCACAGGGTCATTTAATTTAATGTGCTTGTCGAAGAGAATAATTAATGTTGAAGAAGGATTAAGAAAAGAATCCACAGACGCAGAGGCAGAACAGAACATAATTATCTAGCATAAAATTATTTTATTTCGGTTGCACTCGGTTTGGATTTATGTGTAACAAATACGAAATAATCTCACCCACGCATGCCCTCTCACTAAATTATGTCTGCTTTTCTTCTCGCTCAGAATAAATATTTTATATTTCCCTTTCACTTTTACTCTCATGAAGGAGGACCTAATTATTATACATACATATCCCAAAACAGCTTATTTTCTTATTATTAGTTAGATTTTGTATGCATTTTATTTTATAGTCTTAGGCAAGATTTAATATGTTGAAACTTGATTTGTGGCCAATTTTAAAGTTTAGAGTTAGCCTGGAATCTATCTCAGTGAACTACAAATATTCAAATACTCTGCAACTCTTCTTCGTTAATAGGTAGGCACATGGGTCCTTCAGAAGAATTGTTATATTAATTTCATGAAGGAAACAGTTACATACTATGCCACTTAAGGGCCAGGACGTAGTCCATCCTTTAACAGAAGCCATTGCCACGTGAATTTGGAAAGGTTGTATTTGTAGATCTCAATGAGAGCATAAAGTTTGCAGGTATTGTGTCTTATGGAGATACTGTATACTATAGTAGGGTGGCCCCAGAATGACTGACTTGGACTGAGCATACTAGACGCCCCTTCAAAAGTTTTCTTTTTTGATTATATAACTCCTTGCAAATTTGAGCCCGATAGGAGGTGATTTAGGATATGCTGCCAGCCTTTTTATCAGCTAAATTATCCGAAATTTCTGAGAAAATAATTTTCTTTCTTGTTTTTATGGATTGAATTTATTGTCCTCTGGCTACGGTTCTTCAAAGTCGAAAAAATACTATTGACCGGCTTTTCAGTTATATGCTGGCTAAACTTTTTAATCGTTAAGCTGAAAATTGGCCCATAGGTTGGCCCAAAGAAGCCTTGGAATACTGTCCTCAGGAACGAACTCTTTCCAGAGGCAGACCACGCCAAACATGGTGCCGTTTCGTTAAGTATATAAAAATACTATTGGCCAGCTGTATCCCACAAGGAGCCATAGGCCTTAAGTAAGTTAGTGAGTAAGGAGCTAAAATTTCAAATATATTAATAACGGTATTAGGGTGTTGGACCATAATCTACCGTTTGTTTTAAAAATTTGACGTTTAGTTCATTTGCAACACAATTTTTCTCTCTGCCCAGTAAGCCAAGCTTGTCGAAGACTGAAGTTATCATAATTTTTACGAGGTTTACTGCAAGAACCTTGAATTTAAAACAAAGTGGAAACTTGAGTTAAAAAATTATGTTTTTTTTTTCAAATTCGCACAAGTTACGACTAGTTTTAGCTTTTCTTTCATCATATTCTATTAATGAAAAAGAAATGCTTATGTATTCAGTAAAAAACAAATTGTCTGAAACGTGAAAAAACTAAAAAAAAAAATGTCTGTGTGTGTGTCTGTCTGTCTTTCTGTCGTGTGTCTGAGTCTTTGAAAAATGACGCGAGTTAATTCTCAACCGATTTAGCTGAAATTTTGTGTGGAGGCTTTTCTCAACCAAAGTAAGATCGATTTTGATAATGGGCAAAATCGAGCAAGAGGTTTAGGGGCCCCTATACCAACTTATCATAATTTTACAGAAATCTCGAGTTCTAATGATCGGAATGAGCTCAAATTTGGAATATAAGCTTTTGGTAAGTATGTCTGTGCACCTGCAACTTCCAGAATTCTTGAGTTCTCATGATCGGAATGAGCTCAAATTTGGAATGCAAGCTTTTGATAAGAATGCAAGAACAGTTCCTTAAAAAGTTTGTCCCTGGAACATCGGAATCTGAGGGCTCCTAGGTACTGGCTACTGCCCGTATTCTCGAGTTTTAGTGATTGGAATGAGCTCAGATTTGGAATATAAGCTTATGGCAACTGCCCAAGAACAGTCCCTGTGCTAAATTTGGGATAATATTATCCATTCCTGATTCTTCCCATTACTAGACTTTTTTGGATAATTCTGTAAATACTTTTCCGATTCTCTTCACTCGAATTTTTCACTTTGTCGTTTGAATCTTACTAGCCCGAATCTCATGTGCCCAGCTCCTCAAAAATAACCCTCATTCGTACGAAATAATTAAAATTTTTAAGCGTAGCACTAGAGAGTGATCCTCCGAGGAATGACTCTCTTTGGGAAGGAACAGACCCTAGTTTTGAGTAAAGTCGTAGTTTAAAGCTCGTCAAACCAAAATTATTTTCCAAAAATGTATTCCTCTTTGATGTGGCACTTGAATGATTCTTAATATTTAATTAACGATCATATAAAATAAATCTGCATGTTTGTTAAAATAATTTCCCTGGGACTAATTGCAGTAAAGTTACCCCAAGTTTCCACTTATAAATCAAGCACCCACATACATTTCGCAAACAATAAACAAACATTTAAACATCAGAAATGACTACAGATAGATATATGGCGGCGCTGTTGTGTGATGTTTATAAAAGCTAAACAACAACAGGAATAATGAAAATGAAAATTCTCTCCAAAGAATATTATGGTTAGAAAACCGCATCAATATATAGATTTTCCCACCACGCTACGGCTCCGCAGTTGACACAGAGAAGATTTTATGCATTCAAACGTAATGACAGTTTGTTTACTTAAAAACGTGGATGCAATATTGAAATTTTGTTTGGTTTAGAGATAATTATCGTCGTCCCATCATTATCATCATCAAAATCATCGCAATATACAGTGCTAAGGACTTGATGATAAAACATTGTCACACAAATAATATATTGATGTTGTTACAATACCCTCTGTTGGTCGGCATGTACACAACTGTAATAATTGTCATAATAAACCTCTCCAAAGCTAATCTCAATCCCAACCGAGAACAATAATAACAGCAAACAATATGTATTTTGACTACGGTTTTGTTAGATCGAATTATTATGTTGTATGCTTATGCTTATGCTTCTTGCCATATTTGTTTGTTTTCTTGTAGGATAACTTGTACTACAATATTTGCTTTTAATGCTAATCTCAAATTGAAAATCATAATTCAATTAGGAATTGTGTTCAAATCTTATCCCGCATTATGGTTATTGATAATTAATTGAATCCACAATATTTTCTTCCTACTTCTCGTCTTGCTTTTTGCTTCTATTCTGCGAAATGAAGGTGCACTGTGAAAAAATTCTATTGAAAAATACAGAAAATATTTTTTTTAATGAATTTTTTTATTCAACAATTTTTCAAATACTGTTTAAGTTATTTAAAAAATAGCCCAGTGTAGCTCAAATTGAGCTACTGGCAATAACTATGCTCCATGAAAAGATATGATGATGGAAAAACCTGTTTTGTATCCAAAATTAAGTTTTGTAATGCTAAATTGTAGTTGTATACATTTTCCAGTAACAAAAATGAAAAAAGCACAAGGTAGCTTCAATAAACGAATTTTATGTCCGCTCTGAAACCATTCATATTCAAATTAAAAACAAAAACGAAAAAAAAGAATTCCGCAACTTCATAGCAACGACCATTATAAAAAAGAACACCTTCATTAAAATTTATGCTGCAAATTGTTGTACGATACGATACGAAGCAATATCCAAACACTCCATTCTCCAGGACCTATTCATAATAATATACATAACAAGGGAAGGAAGGAAATAATTCGAAGAAGAAGGTTAATTTGCATATTTATCTTGAAGTAATTAAGAATTTTTTATATTAAAACGAACCAAGGTGCTTAAGTTTATGAGTTTCTGAAGAAAAAAAACAGATTTATTACAATACTCTAGACTTTAACTTTTCTAGTTTGAAGAGTTATACAACATCGGGTGTAGTTTACAAGTATGATTTTTTTATTGTTTTGTTTCCAGCTTAAAGGACCATTTCTGAACATAAATAAATTTTGGATTGTCCGACTTTCTTATGAAAATGCTGGAGGAGGACGTAGAGTCACCTCCGTCTAATATAGGGAGATGCTGAAGGGGAGTGTAAGCAATTTTTGGCTGTCTCCACTCCTAACGTCGCCCCGGCATATGCGGGTTAACTAGTTTTGGTTGTTTCCGCTCTGGCTTATTTTCATTACCATCATCAACATTTGTTTGAGAGCCCATAGTAAGCTTAGGCCAATTGAGCTCAAAACTGATTGGTTGACAATATTTACAGTCAATGACCAAAATTTAAGCCATTATTTTTATTACGAATTTTTATTGAAATCACATATATTTGTATGGGAGCCCATAGTAGACTTTGAGCAATTAGGCTTAAAATTGACAGGTTGACTTAAGACAATAATTGATGGTCATGNCCAAAATTTCAGCCATTTTGATTCATTACGTCAGAATTTATTTTGATGTTTTCATTAAAGTTGCCCCCAGCCTGTAGTAGACTTTAGGCGATTAACACCGAAAACAATAGGTTCTTAACGTGAATATTTAAAAATATTCCTAAAAATTTTCAGTTCAGTCGGTCAATAAGTGCGACCGCTACCGTTAGAGAAAGAAAGCGGACAATCCACAATCGACAATCTACAAACCGACAAATCGACGTACAGATATCCACCCAATTTTGGCCGCAAATGATCTCTAGAGGTCCAAAACGAATTTTAAAAGTGAAATGGGCGATTTTGATTTTTGACTAATTATTATACTCTAAGTTTTTTTTAAGGAAAAGTTAAAGTAAAAACTTTTCTATATACACAATGGCGCGACGGGAACAAAAACGCCGTCAGCGAATGTCCTGATGATAAAAAAAATCCCTAATTATTATTTCGCCTTGTCGATATAAATATTGTTTAATGGCATTTTTAGCGGTGTAGGGTACACTTAATTACAAAAAGTATTTAATTTTATCACTCTTGTACAGTATCGTAAATTTGACCTTTTTTCGGGATATCAATTTCGAGTTTTTATTATGATGAAAAAGGTTTTGTTGTGTTTAAAAATCTTTTTTCATTTAGAACAAATTAAAAATTTATCAACGACATATTTTGGACCATTTTTCAAACATATTTTCGATGTATTTGAAACATCAAGTGCAAAGTGGTGATTCGAATAAGACTCCCGAATCCCTTCCAAATTTCCCAATTGAAGGCTTATATTTTATATGAAAGAATGCGAAACAGCCTGGTTTATTTATTTTAAGGATTTTGGGTTTTAAATTATTTATAAATGCAAGACTCAGCTCCCAGACCAACCTGACATAAGACTTTTGTCAGGATTTTGGTGAAATGAACTGAAATTTTAGTTTCCAGAATTATCAGTGAATACTTACCATAAGATTATGTTCCAAATTTAAGCTCATTAGAACTCAAGACTTCTGGAAAATGCTAGTGAATTTGTATGGAGACCGCCAAATCCCGTGGCCTGATTCGGTCCATCAAAATGCTCATCCTTACTTTTGTTGTTGAGAAAAGCCACCATACGAAATTTCAGCCAAATCGGTTGAGAATTACGCGAGTTATTGAACAGACAGACACACGGGTGCACAGAGAGGCAGATTTCCTTTGTTTTTGGTTTTTTCGCGTTTTAGACCATGGAGTAACTTTTCCTAAGGGACCAAGATTTTTTAAATTTTACGGAATACATAAGCTTTTATTTTGTATTGGTAGATAAGATGATGAGAAAAAGAAAAACACGCTAAAAGTATCACTATTATACAGAAAATGCGAAAATTTCGCTTTTCTAAAATCATCAATCGACGTAGTTTGACCCAATAGCGTAGTTTAAATCAATAAGTCGATATTAAATGGCTCCTCGGGGCCGTTCTTAGCTTCAAAATATTCAAAAAGAGATGAGCAAGAAACCTTACATTCCCATTAGTCAAACAATATCATAAATTTATAGAGTTTTGCATTGAAATTTAGGTTTTCAAAAAATATTTTTTTAAGTATCACCCTAAATTCATAACACCCGTTTTTGTATTTAATTCCAAAAAAACGAAAATCATGCTGACCAAAGGCCGAAATATATCAGCCATGAGTTATTTGGGGTTGAAAAATGCAAATCAGTCATTAGTCATGACCTTCGACCTTTGGTTTCTAGGAGTAGCATATTTTGGTCACTTAGATTTTTTTTGGCTATAAATAAATATAAATTAGGTTTTCTAAACTTACAAAATTATTTTTTTTAAACGAAATTTTTAATGCAAAATTCAGTAAATCTTTAATGTTGTAGGGCTAAATAAAAGTTTGCAAAAGATTGGAATGTTGGCCTACTGTCGTTTCAAAAGTTATAAGCTTTTAAAAACATTGAAAAGCGATTTTTTTTTAAATTTTAATAATATCTTAAAAACTGGACAAGACAGATCGTAAATAAAGCCAGTTTCAGATTCAGCATAATAAAAATCATCCAATAAAAATGTACTAGATCTCATGGTCAGACGAAAACTTCAACTTTGTCGAATAGTGTAATTCATCAAAAATCTAATTGCAAAATAAAGAATTTGATGTATAGAACCTTTAACCCTAAATAAATTAATCTAAAACCCCTCCCCAACAATTTAAGGGTCATATCAGCTACAAGAAAACAATGAATTTCAATGAAGAAAATTTTATGAAGAAGATTGTGTTTTTAATTGTACAATAAATTTTCTTAATCAAGCTGAAATAAACATGTACAGAGAAAAGAGTGTGGCCATAAACTTTATTCCATTTTCCAGGACAAATTGTCATTAAAAGCATTTTAAATGCCGCCTTTTTATTTCGTTCAAAACAAATGAGAAAAAATAAAATAACGACAACTGTAACGGCCTGCTAAAAAGTTTCATGTCTGCCGCATCATGAAATTTTTTTAGTACTTTTTCCATCAACAGCCAAAGATTTATTATTTTTACTTGTAGAGTTGAACTTAACTTTCCGCCAAAATAAAAGCTCGCCCAACCCCACGTGAAATGCGACTTCTTTTTTAAAGAAATAAAATTAATTTCAAGCACTTCTGCCAACTTTTTTCTCTCCCTCTTCCGCCTTGAACTGAATGGCTAAAGATTAAGATAATATTTATAGTAGAACAAGTTAATCTCTAAGATTATCATATATTTACTGCAACAAAAAATATATTCAAGTACTTTTATTCGAATGGAAGAGCGTGAAATTTATTTTCATCCAACTTTTCTTTATAATGGAGTAGAAATTTAATTTTTTTTCATCTGAGAGCGAGCGAACAAATGTTATCTTAAATTGAGTTATGTTTTGCGATAATAATACACTAATAAGCTCCCCAAATTGAAATTGAAACACCTCGTAATTGTACACTTTAATTCTTCGAAATAAAACACTTTAATCGCAAAAATGTAAATTGTGACATTTAAACGATAAACTATATTTTTATTATCGTTTTGTTTTCAACATTAAACAATACTAAATAATAAACGATTTTTAAGAGTTTTGAAGTTTTGAAACAAATGTGCTTCAAGATTTTATTTAAAATTCAAATAATAAAACCAATTTGGAGCTTGAAAAAAATAAAATTTAGTATTTCAAATCTGTACAAGTATTAATAGTGCATACCCCCTTAAAAGACACTTGAAAAATGACCTTTTTAAATTACATATTTCATACGATCAGACAGTCATTGTATGTTGAAAATCTGCATAATCTGACAATATATTTCCATTTTCCCATCCAGACTATCCTGAAAATGTGTGCTATCATCATTAAAAGTATTAAATTCAAAAGAGATTAGGGTGGAACGTGGAATAAGTTCTTACTCTAAATTGAATATTTGCTTGAAACACACCCTGGAGCATTATGACCCGAGAATATCATTCATGTTCTTAAGTGTTAGGGTTGAGCTTAGTAAATGAAGTTTGAGGCTGTCTAAGAGTTTATAAAACCTTTGTTGATGGTAAAAAACTTATGTTTAGGCATCAAAGATTTTTACAAGTTACAAATCTGATTACGCCCTGGAGAAGATTTCAACAACGGCTATTTAGTATAATTTTTGAAGCTACCTTAGGTCATTATTTAAAAGCCTCAATTTTTATTTTCATTTCATACAAAGGTGTGGGTACTCCCACTGAGTGAAACACAAGTTACTCTCTTGTTTGCTTTTTTGAACTCGTGCTTTTCTATTCGGTCACCATTATCAAATCCTCGCTGGTTTTAAGCAAGAAATTTTTATTAAGGGTCTTATTCACCCCTTAGAGTAAACCCTTTTATACGGTCACTATCATCAAACCACAAATATTTTAGGTAGGATGTTAACCAAATCGACAAAATTTCATCAAATCGACGAAGGTCGACCAAATCAACGAAAGTTAGCGTAACTCGACGAAAGTCGACTAAGTTGAGAAAAGTTCATGGAAGTCATCAAGTCGATCAATGATGCTTCATCCTCTCTAACGTTTCCCAGATGCTCCTTATCTAACTAATAATAAGAAAATAAGCTGTTTTCCGTAGATATTTTCGAATATCTATGTATCATGAAAGTAAAAATGAAAAAAAAAAAACATAAAATATTTATTATAAGCGAGAATATAAACGTAGGAAACCACAAAGTGGATTATGTAGCTATTCTTTCATATTTATTGTGTATTTTGTGATAGAAACTGGATTCAGACATTGACAAAGATAATATGTGCAAATTTTGAAGAGGATTGGAAAAGTATCTACAGAGTTATCCAAGCAAGTCTAATAGTTAGAAGCACAAGCACCAAGAATGGATAATTTTTTCCCAAATTTAGCATAAGAACTGTTCTTGGGTACTTCTTATAAGCTTAAATTTCAAATTTTAGCTCATTCCCTAGTGAACTCGAGAATTCTGTTGCTGGTAAATAGGAGCCTTCAAATTCCGATGTCCTTTTGTTTTTTATTTCACTATTTAGAGCAACATTTCCTAAATACAATAGCTTAGCTATCTATAGATATGATGAAAGAAAACGCTAAATTAGAAATAATTTTGCTAGAGAGCGGGCATGGGTGGAATTATTTCGTATTTATTTTATTCTCCTTTATGTTGTAGATAAATACAAACCGAGTGAAACCAAAATAAAATAATTAAAATTGTATGCGGATGGATTTTTTTCGACTTTTTCCCGAATATTAATTACTCTCTTCTTCAAGCAAACCAAATCAAATAGCAAGAGCACGTGACGTGACTGACATGTTATTTCAATTGAATTTTTTGTTTATAATGAAATTGTTGGCGAGTTTGTTTAACTAGATAAAAATTCCACAGAAACCTTTGGAATATTATAATTAGAATTAGGTGGAGACTTGGATGTAAAACTCCTTGCAACTGGCTATGACCTAGTAATAATAATATTTATAGTTTGATGATAGCAAAAGAAAAAAATGTACGAGTTTGAAAAAAAAACTGAATAGAATAGATATTGGTATTTTCCCCCTTGGGGACCTAGAGGAAAAAAAGGGAAAGGACAAGAGCAAGGGTATAGTTATTTCATATTTTTTTGTTATGATTCCTAATATTTATGAAAATCAGCTTGTGATGAAAAACTTCTTCTATTTTCTTGTTAACAATG
>JXPH01002301.1:501-11846 GCA_001014845.1 Mochlonyx cinctipes | reverse complement strand
ACTTTGAATTTATAATTCCAAGTATAGGAAACATTCCAACTATTGGGGGTTTTACCTTATAAAAGCTAAAACATGTTAAATATTGTTTGTTACACAAGATCATTTTTTTATTTGGATCATAAATGCAATGTTTTGTCAGGAATTAAAAATTACTTGTATTTTGCTCAATTTTTTGCTTTCGCCATATTGAAATGTTAAGAAATCATTATCAGAGTTGACAAGTTTTACGTTGGGGGCATCGATATATGGCAATGTAACCGCAACTAGAGGCGTCACGTTCCCGGAGAAATATTTTTATTTTGATCATCCTAAAATTATCAATTTTTCTAAGCTTTTACAATATTTTAACATTTTGAAATTCGTTCTTATTTTTTTCAATGCTTAAAATTTAGTTAGAAAATGAAATAGAAGATTTTTTTTGAAAATTGCTTGTAAAATCTTCCCTGCAAATGAATATAGCAAAATATTTCATAGAAAATTGTAAAAGTTAGAATAAAAACAGAAAACTTTTATTTTGATCGTGAAACAGACTACATTTATCTCCAGTTTGCCACATATGTGGCCACAATATATTAGTAAAAATGTGACAAATAGAAAAATCTTTTCTGTAATTAATTTTTTGCCACAAGCACCAAGTTTTTCCTAAGAAAAATCGGTAGCATTTACGCAACATTTGTGGCATACAATTTGGGCAAATTGTGGCTAATATTTTTCACAGGGTTGTATTACATTTTGGTATCACATAATCAAATTTTTAGGGTATTTCAGTATTTCATGAAATTTGGCTGGCTATTTGAGAATTTTATATACTTTTTTTTGGATAAATATACATACATTAGCAAAGAAAATTTCGATAACAATTACCAATACCCACGATGTACATATCTTTCAACGAAATTAATATCTTGGGCAAGTTGTCGAATATCTTTTAAATTTTTTGCAGAGTTTGGAAACTAGCAATCGTTTCAGGAGTTTTATCGTTGAATATTCTTCAGGTATTCTAAATTTTGTACATGTAATATTTAAATTATTTATTTACAACTAGAGTTAATCTTTAACCATTTACTAGTCGGATGTTTAATAAACAATTTTTGTAATTTTTAAGTGAAAAGTAGATGAAGTATAAATAAAGTATAAAGAATAACTCACCTAGATGTATTGACTTGGGGTATTGGTTCAGATTGTGTACGTTCCAATTTTCGATGTACGGATGATGATACTCTTAAAATTTCAGTTATTGAATTCATTAGTGTATCAACGTTGCCGGGTGGATGTGAGGCCGCTCGTGTTAATGCATTGTGTAACATTAGTTTCTGTTGCTGATGCTGCTGCTGTTGATGTTGTTTGGCTTGTGCAACGGCGACTGCGGCGGCAGCTACGTTGATATTTTGTTGGAGGATCATTGGATTTGGGTTATTGTTGTGTACATTACTGTTATTATTATTATTATTGTTATTGTTTATTATTGATCCAATCAACGTATTGTTGCTAGATGTTGTGTTTATGGTCATCTGTGTAGTTCTGGTGGCTGTTTGATTCTGAAAGAATAATTGAAAAATTGCCTTTGTTAGTAAAACAGATTTATACGTATAAATAATTCTCTTCATGCATTTTTAAGATTGATTTGAATATCGGATTTTGTTTTAACATAAAATTTATTGTAATTTCCCTGAATAAATCGAGGATGGAGATGTTGAATTGAATTGTAAGTATGAAGTGAGGAAAATATCACGTTATCAAATAAAATTTCAATATGGATTTGTATCAATTCGTGAATGTTTAGTACTTTTTTTTGAATGGAAATATTTTTTTATGAATAATCTTTCAAGAAGTCAACACGTTATCTTATCATAATAAATTTATTACTTTATTACCATTTGGGATTTGTAATTTTTTATATTAATAAACAAGAAATTTGGATTCGAAATAAATATTTAAATTTAGCAGAGGAAAAAAAACGCAATCTGATTGACAAACAAATAGACTTTCTGTGATTGCTAGATTTAAACAATTTTTTAATTAAAATAAAATAAAAATTTGCAATCGCTCTTCTTTGTACCTAATTATTATTTTGGAAATAAAAATTGATTGATGTTCCTTGTTTGATATGGACAAGAAATAACAATTGTACACGATACTGATAACGCTTTACCATTATCAGTAAATTATAAATATACAAAATGGGTGGGTTGCGGAAAATAACAATAACATTTTATTTTGACTCACGATGCAATTTTATATACATGTGATGTATTGAAGTAATGATATTCATTTCTAACCATCACAATTTCATTCTATTTCATGTCGTCAAGTCTTTAATTACAAATAATAATACTTAATAAATAAAAAATTATATTACAAAAACAAAGAATGAATTTATTGTACATATACTTTATCTTGTGTGTTTGACTATGATAACCTCGGAATATACAAGATAACTTCAGAGCGTTTCTCAACTCATATTATTATTATTATGAATATGAATATAAATTTCTACATACATGTGGGGTAACAATAACAGTTTCCGACAAGTTGCCCAGTTAGAAAAAAAAACTGTCGACTAGGAAAAATAAGATTTTGATTAACTTTAGTTGTGAGAAACAAGTTAAATAAAATCTTGTTTAATATAAACAATATCAAACATGATCTTGTTGGTCACACATAAAATATCTTGGTTAGATAACCAAGGAAAATATGTCACGCATGTCCCAAAGAAGGTACTAGGTATGTACCTACAATTGAAACTGGATTTTTTTCTAGAAAATACACGTTTACTGTACGAAATGATGTAAAATATTTTATTCAAAGAATTGCCCATCGGTAGCTATAGAGTTTTCTCATCTCTCCGACAATTTGTGGATGCCACGCCAAAAACAACTGTCTCTCTTTTGAGGCAAACCAAACATCGAGCCATTTTTGTACATTTTTGTAAGATGTGAAGCGCTGCTCAGCAAGTGCGTGTCCCATTGATGCAAATAATTAATAATCAGATGGAGTCAAGTCTGGTGAGTAAGCCACATGCAAAAATATTTCGCAACAAAACGCCTCAATCGTTTCCTTGACCCGTTTTGCTGCGTGTGATGGTGCATTATCATGAAACAACACCATTTTGCCTTTTTTGATATTCCGGTCATTTTCCACGCAAAGCTTGATTCAAATCGATCATTTGTTGTCGGTTCAGTATTAACGGTTTCGCCAGCTTTTAGCAGCTCAAAATAGATCACACCCTTCTGATCCTACCAAACACAGAGATGTCGATGGTTCGCCTGTAGCTACCCATGAACTTAGGATTCTCTAAATATATCCACTTCTCATCGCCAGTCAATTCGATGGAGAAATGACTTTCTTTTATATCTGGCAAGCAGCATTTCACAAGTGGTTTTTCAGTTTTCCTGCTATCTTTCATTCAGTACATGTGGAACCCATTTTTCTATCTTCTAGATCTTTCCCATGGCTTTCAAACATATGGAAACGACTTTTCGTGTTGCATTTAATTTCAAGCGACATCCTCATCCAACAATGCTTGAAATTCGCTATCTTCAAACTTTTTCGGTGGTCTTCCACCTTCTTCGTTTCTCACGTCAAAATCGCACTTTTTATTTTTTTAACCACTCAAAGCACTTTGATTTACCAAGAGCATGCTCACCAAGCACCTTCGACAAGTATTCGATGCGATTTTGCAGCAGTTTTCTTCAAATGGTAACAGAAAATCAATGGTGCTCGAATAATTGTAGTTTCCAGACACAAAATTCGACACGTTCAACGCTATTAAAAACTATGCTTTTGTATGAAACTTGTATTGTTGTTAGTTAAAAATCTTTATCAGATATCAAAACAAGAAACTGGTTTGACAGTAAATACATTGAAAGCTGGCGCCACGTATGGGCAAATTCCTGTTTCATAGGTACATACCTGATATTGTTTTTCACAAATCACTGAAAAAAACTTGTTTATTGGCTAGGTTGAGAGAAACAATATCTTGTTTGAACTTGGTTGGGAGGAACTAAACAAGATCTTGCTTGTCATAAACAACCTGGAATAGATTTAGTTTACCACAAACAAGTATTCTCGTTTTAGAGAAACAAAGATAAGTATGAAAAAGTATTATTAAAAGTCCAACAAGATTTATATTTTTCCATACAAAATTTCACAATTTTGAAATTGCTGTAACTCGAGAACGGTGCAAGATACAAAATTC
This sequence comes from Mochlonyx cinctipes, assembly GCA_001014845.1. Taxonomy (NCBI): domain Eukaryota; kingdom Metazoa; phylum Arthropoda; class Insecta; order Diptera; family Chaoboridae; genus Mochlonyx; species Mochlonyx cinctipes. The sequence goes on along the minus strand of JXPH01002301.1, from coordinate 7,648 downwards.
TATCGACCTGTGAAAGAAATATTTAATTTGGACCCCTTTACATATGTGGCCCTAGGACCTGGACTTTAAGTGGCCATAACTCNATTTTTCTGATTACATATCTGTGTTCAGGGGACTTTAAGCTTTCCGAATATATATGGTTTTGTTCTGGTTGTTTTTGTTTACCTAAATTTTGTTGAACCGAACCGTGTCTAGGGGGCAAACCCTTATTTCAGAGAATTTTCTGGGTATTAGTGGATCTACAGCTTATAGTGGACTCCGAACTACCATAACTTTTATGATTAAGCCTAATTTTATTACCGTCAGGTCTCAAAACAAACTTATGTTGGATAGAAGGTGCGTGGAATAGAAATTTTTTATAGCAAAATATGATTTCAATAATATGTCCAAATCTGGTAGTCGTACCCTAACAACTTTAACTTAATTTTCAATTTTACAAATTTTAATTTTTCTCGAAATAGCTACCAACTCTGTATGAGAAAAAATCCTACAAAATATAACATAAATCAACTCAATATATTTATGTACTTCCGTCTGATATTTGAAAGTGAATGTTTATATTGTTTGTATTACAGTTTATGTCTTACATAAAAATACATATATGCATAGCTTGTTTTAATTACACTTTTTTCATAATAATAACTAACAACCAAACTGGAAAGATAAAAAATAATGTACATATAAACAAAGTAAAACATGCAGTTGATTGCATTGCATGCATTCATATATTGCAATGAAATGCGGTTGCATTATGATTTAGATTTCGATTTCGAATCGGTCTTATAAATATAGTTATGAGGAGAGTATTTATAGGAAACTGATAAAATTATGTTCGAGAAGTTTTTTTTCTTTATTGAAGTGAAAACAACTTTTCACATTTTGGCTCGACTGGTTTTGCAAACATTTTTCTTACATGGAAATAAAAATAAATTGTATTTAATTACTATAAATGTGTATGTTGTCGACCGACCAGAAAGCAGCGCAACGAGAGTGGGCGTTTATGTATATTGTAGATGCAGCTTGCAATTGAAAGTGCATTAACACTTGCGTCAGTATAAAAAATGTCCTTCAGTTTATTATAAATTTACCGTAATTTACAATTTATGCACAAAACACATCAGGAAGTCGTCGAAACAAAGAATACATATGGATAGATAGATATTTTCTCTACAATTTTATTTTTACCAAGGACGACAACGTTTAAAATGAATGAAATTTTCTTATTATGGTTATTCCAAGAAGAGGAAGATAGACATTGTCATTTTGTTTACAATATTTCTAGAAGACAAAAATCGCATGGTCACTGTTTGAAGAAACGAAATTTTCGTTTTCTTTTTGCGTATTTTAGTCACATGCTGAACAATTATAAATATGGAAGACAGTAAAGATTTTTATTGCTTTATTTATAACCATGACTTTTTCATTGTTCGTTAATTTATTGCTTTATTTTTGGGAGATTTTATCCATTTAAAAAATTCTTAACTAAACAATAACATGTCACGCTAATATGTGACTTCTAGAATAGGGTGGATCGATTAATCGAAGCTGGTAATCATAGCTGGAACGAATAGTCATTCCGAATAACGACTATCAGCGCTTGATGCAACATTACGAAGAGAACAGGCAGGTTTGCAAAAGCACCTGTGTCCCCTATGTCGACCAAATAAATACGCTCAAAATCATCATTGAGGAGTGTATTGAGTGGAACCGACCGCTGTACGTCGTTTTCGTCGACTTTCAGAAAGCCTTTGATCCGCTAAAGCAGGACGCAATTTGGAAAAGTTTAAGCGATAGAGGAGTTGCAGCAAAGATTATTGATCTGATCAAGGAATCTTACGACAATCAGAAGAGGCTCACCGACCCTTAAGACAAAGTACCTCGCTATAAACAGAAATAGTGTCGGCGATTTTGAGTTTGACGGTAAAATCGTCGAATGCGTCGAGAACTTTACTTACCTCGGCAGCAAGATAACAACTAATGGTGGTACCGACGAAGACGTTCAAAGCCGCATCAACACTGCGAGAAGAATAATTTATGCGTTAAACAACATCTGGCGCTCAAGCCTCATATCAAAGAAAACCAAGTTTCAATTATTCCGAATTATTCCTTGTATTATCCACACTGCTGTACGCGTCCGAGATTTGGAAAGTGACTGATTCAGTGACCAATAAAATTCAGGCATTTGTCAATCGATGTCTGCGGCAAATCCTTCGGATAAGTTGGCCTCGGACTATTACTAACTAGCATGGATAGAAATCAGTCGACGCAAACTTGGATGGATCGACCACGTGCTACGATGNGCAGCAATGTGGAATGACTAGTATGGAGATAGAAATCAGGCGACGCAAACTTGGATGGATCGACCACGTGCTACGATGAGCTCCAACGGAACCCGGATCTATAGCAAAAGAAGCCTTGGAGTACTGTCTTTGGGAAGGAACTTGGCACCGTTCCGTTAAGTCAGAGTTGGGTGTACGCAATGATGAATAGGGTGACATTATAGCAACCGCTAGGAATCGAACGAGATGGAAAAATACTATTGTCAGCTGTGTCCCAAGGGGCCAAGGGGCCATAGGCCTTAAGTAAGTAATTAAGTACTATATCAAAATAGTATCTTGATAAAGATAAGCTATATCAACAAGATACCAAACAAGATCATTTGTTTAGACAAAACGTCAATCAATATCTTATTTGTGACAAACAAGGTGGCTTGTTCCAGCGAAACAAGATCTTGTTGGTCTTTAATGTTATTTTTTCATACTCAACTTGTCTGTGGCAATCAATTTCTTGTTTGTGGTAAACTAAATTTATTTCAGCTTGTTTGTGACGAACAAGATCTTGTTTGGCTTGTGTCTCTCAATCAAGGTCAAACAAGATCTTGTTTCTTCAACCCATCCAATTACAAATTTTTCCCCAGTCTAGGACCTGGAGAAACACAACAAGTGAGAGAATCCACAATTGCTTCACGTCGGAAGCACGTCGAACAGATAAATTTAGACATCCCGTTCCATTAATATCTCTTGTTATAAATACTCTAAAACCTCCATAGCTATGAAGCACCTAGTCAGGACACAGAGTCTATATATCACATTTATCAATGGTTATATTTATCTCTCTAGCACTTTCTATGTACCTTTACCAAATGTATCTCCAAATAGTAAAAATGCAGTTCAGACCCTGAACGACCCCAAACAGTAAGCATCACACAAATCACTTATAAACAACACGTACGTTGACATACCTCCACAATAACTGAAAAAGAATCGTGCTATAGTTATAAATAATATAGTCGAGTCTCTACTAAGCAATTGCTAAACACTGGGTAGGACACATGGACTCTAGACAACATTCGCGCTGTACTAGAGCTACATGAAAACAATGAAAAGCTCAAAAATTTTATGGCCCAATGCGTCCGGCTCCTCTTACTTATTTTGCGTTGTACCGAGAGGAATATTGTTGATATGGAAGTTTAAAATTAGTTTACTAGGCATGATATCATCAAAATATTAAAACGAAAACAATACTTAATGATAATTCTCATATGAATTACGTGAGAAAGTATAAGTTTTAATAGCTTGATTATGTTGTGTTATGTGAAAAAAAAACAATTTTAATTACGTATTATGCAGACATACTTATATGAAAACAATTTGAATAAGTCCTTGAGAAAGTTTTACCATTATTATTAATTTTTGGTGCCACTAATAATAAATCGATTGTTCTTTTAAGGTGTTTATTTGCACAACAATAAAAAATTTTATATGCGCACAGAGAATACAGAGTAGACCTGGGAGAAAGGATCTAGAGAAACACTTGTGTTTGCTGTGTATTTCTGATGGCAATAGGCTACATTGAAAACCTTGATTTTATACATAGTAGAAAATAAAAAAAACATTTCAAATTGAAATGTTTTTCATAAAAACCCATTTTATTTATTTTTTCAAATGGAAAAATGGATTTTAAATTGGTTTTTAATGGACTTTAAACGGGGTTTAGTGCTTTTTAAATGTTTCTAAAATGTTTTACACTTTCACACTTCAATTTTAGTCTTTTTCATGCAAAGTGGATATTAAATGGACTGACATTTCAAAATTGAAATGTTTTATTTTTTCAGTGTAATTACATATTGCTTTTTTCAATTAAATTTAAAATTTCTACTCTCAAAATACAACGAACACAATCATTTAAACTCAATATTTGCAAAAATCTACAGTCTATAATTTAGACAAAATATTAAAATAACTTAGTGGTTGGCATCTCATTGATTCAACAAAAATAGAAATTTATATATAATTTATAACAATATCAATTGGCCTACCTACCTACCTATAATAAAATATTTAATATGCTGCTAAACTGGTAATTAACCACTAGAGTTGTAGTGGTTCAGAATTCACTATAAGCTGTAGGTCTACTAATACCTATACTCGCCTGGTCCCTCTAGGGTACTATAGGCCTTATTATTTATTATTACAAACTGGTAAATGAGCCTAATACCTGCATCTAATGGCTTTCTTCAGACGTTGACATTGAGGTCAATGAGAGCGCTAACTCGTCGTGGCTAAGTCAGCACTTGTCAGTCACAAATTTCCAAATGAACACCCAATGCTTAAATTTTACATATTTTCATGTAAAAAGGTACGTACTCCAAGTTGTGCCACTAGACCTAGTTAGCGATATGTAATGGTATCACCGGAAATATAATGAGACCATCTATTAAGATAGTACCCACTGTGTAAAGTAGTCGATGTTGACCACTGTTGGACACTTCAAGATCATCAAATACATTTTAAAACGCCAAAGAAATTTTTTTTGTAAAAAAAAAAGTTTAATTCAGAAATTATCGGAAAAGTATCAAGTCACATATTTTTTCATAAAAAATCATTCAAAAGATATTTTATTGAAAATCAGATACGAAAAGACTAGGATTTTCAGAGTTATTCGAAAATGCCTGGCATTTGGGATTGGGAGCAACATGAACAGTTGTAAAATAGACAATTTAGGATAGGAAATGTTCTCAGATGCTTGCCAGAAATTTATCTTTCAAATTTGAGCTCATTACAATCATTAGAACCCAAGATTCCTGGAGAGTCCAGGTGAATGGGAGTTCCCAGACCCCAAGAGCATAGGATTAAATTTTGTTAAGAAATTACATTCCAAATTTGAGCAAAGTCGAATCATTAGAACACAAGATTCTTAAAAACCCCTGGTGAATAGGACTACTCACCTCCAGAAGTCCTAGGATCAGTAAAACTCGAGGTACTTGAAAAGAGTTAGTGATTTTGAATGCGAGCCCCTACATCTCGTGTGTTCCGATCTGGCTCAAAAACAAACTCAACCTTACTTTTGCCGAGAAATGCCTCCATATTGAATTTCAGCCAATTTGGATAAGAATTACGTGAGCTGTCGTATTTACACACACACACATACACACACACACACACACACACACACACACACACAACAGACCATATGGAGCAAAAAAACTTCAAACTTTACTGAGCACATAAGCTTTTTTCTATCTATAGATATAGGATATTATGTAGAAGAAATCGAAAATGGTTTCAAAAAGAACGATTACATTTTTGCAACACTGTTGTTTCGATTTTTATAGGGTGTTCACTAGGATGTCTCTAATTTTGCAAATTTTTGAAAGTTCTGAATTACTACACGCCAACGACCCTCCACAAGTTTAAAAAAATCACCAAAATTTTGACCCCAATTGGTTAAGGTTTAGAGGGTGCTACAAAACAAATTTAAAAAAATTATGTCTCTTAAAGTATCAGAGTTACAGCTTTATATTGTATAATACTGTATGTGAAATTTTTAGATAAAAGAATCTAGTTTAAGAAAAAAATATGCTTATGCTAATCCTTTTGCAAAAGGTTTTTCAGTTACAGTTCCTTTTAGAACAGAAACAAAATTTATAAAAATTATACCTTTAAACTATAAGAGCTTTGACTAATGTATTGCATCTTTTAGATAAAAGTTAATAGTTTACGAAACAAATTGTTGATATGCCTTTTGTTAACGATTTTTCAGTTACGGGGCTTTCTCGAGAACCATAAAAGTTAGAAGTTGAAAAAAATATCAGCATAAACAGAAAATTCTGATAACAAACATTTAAGTTCCCTTCGAAATTCCAGCAAAAGTCTACCCACTTTTAATTTTAGTTCGTTCGCCAAACTATTATCTTTAGTTTAATTTTGAATGTGCACTTAAAAAACAAACAATTTATTTTAGTTTTTAACTAATTTTTTAAAAGATTTTTTCCCTAAAAAACGAGTTCATGTTCAAGAGGTTTTCTGATTTAGCGAATTAAAAATATTGTTCCTGGAGTTGTTTGTGTATAGATAATAAAAGGTTCTTTCATAATATGTTTAAGTTTTGGGTGAAAAAAATCTGGAAATGCCACAACTTTTTCCTTTCCCCAATTTCAAAAGTTCATATCTCGAGAACGGCAAGTGCTACACACTTCAAAAAAATATTATTATGAATTATTGATGATAAAAAGTAGAAGTTTATATCTTATAAGAAAAAAAAAAGCGCTTAAAATAGAGAGGGTTCAGAAAAGGCAACCTTGGTCCAGTTTTTTGCTGTCAGTACTTAACCGATTGGTTTTAAAATTTTTGTGATATTTTTTAAACCTCGGCGTGTAGTAATTCGGAACTTTCCAACATTTGCAAAATAAGAGACACTCTAGTGTTCAGGCAGTAAGACTCAAGACTTGAGACTCCATATTGACATTAAAACCATCAGATAAAAACTTTATGCCTTAAATGCGAGCTTAAAGTTATGGAAAAACAATTTATTTTGAACAATTCCATCTGCATTTTTGTAAGAAAGAAAATCCATAAACGGCTCGAAAATTTCAACAAATTTTGCTTTTCCTCAATTCTACTCTGCTTTTTACTCTGTGTTAAGCCTTTTTTTAAATGTCAGTTTTCTTGTTTAAGCATTAAATTTGAATTTGATGCAAAAATTTGGTTTAATTTTATAGGAAAAAAGAATGTATGCAAATAAATATTAAATTTAATTAAGAGAAAAGCATGAAAACGGATGTGCGTGTAAATTTTTGCAATGAAATAAATTTCCATATAAATATTAATATAAGTGAATAATTTTGATGATGTTTTCCGAGCAAAAA
>JXPH01002275.1:1116-11614 GCA_001014845.1 Mochlonyx cinctipes | reverse complement strand
AATAAAACTGATTTTGTGATAGAAAAAGGTTATTGACACATTAACATTGCTATTTTCTGGTGTGGCTGTAATATTGGTTAAGTCAAAACATCAAATCACAATCTACTTAATTATTCATCAAAATTACTGCTTCTTTAAGAAGAACAGAACATTTGCATAAATAAATTATGAATCGAATTCATTTCCCCAGAACTATCGAATTAATTTTCCCTCTTTTTATTCTCAAATCTTGTTTCCATGCCTAAAAAGAGACTTCATTATATAAACCAGGCTCCACTCATCGGCTGGATGGCATTGATGACAATTTGAGGAAAGGAAAACGGAATAAGGGAACGCATACAAATTTATGAGATGGAATAAATTTTGGGAGAGAAGAAGCATAATATTTTAGATTAGATAATAATAAAGATAAAAACATTGAAAAGCTAATTAATTTGAATCTTTAATGGGCTGCCATTCACAATGTAAATATATGTGCGCACCCGGATGACAGGCTTTTTAATGTCTTGTCGGATTTCTCTCTTCAATCGCTCGGAATCCAGCTCAAAGTCAAGTGGATGTGTGGAGTTACAAGTAACGCTATTTTGCGTATATGTTATGAATATTTTAAGGAGTTTTAGGTTAGAATACATACATAATAAATTACATTATATAATATTAGATTTAGATGGGATTAATTTATTCATTCATGCCGTCTAAATAAATCAAGAAAACACCAGCTGCGTTTCTGTTCCATATTCTTGTTGGGTTGGGTTGGGCGAGATTATCGTTAAGATACTTTGAGAACATATTTCATTATACTTTTTCTGAATTTATTGCATTAATTTCTACATGGTATGCAGGGTATAAAAGGGTTAATCTTTTCAATTTCCCATCCCTTCACGAATTAATGATCGCGTATGTGTTGTTTGGTTTCAAAAATTTGAGCTACTGTTTTAAAGTTCTTGCGTGTCATAAACTGTTGTGCTTCTTCATGAGTTTTTCTTCAATTATGGAAATGTTTGCATAAAACTGTACATCTAGAACAAGGCAAGGATTCTAAAACCAGGNTTTTAAAGTTCTTGCGTGTCATAAACTGTTGTGCTTCTTCATGAGTTTTTCTTCAATTATGGAAATGTTTGCATAAAACTGTACATCTAGAACAAGGCAAGGATTCTAAAACCAGGGATATAGTGGTATAGTGATATAAGAGACCTTTCATTATTCCGCGTATGAGTGAAATTGCAATTTTTATCATAATTATTAGAATAATATGATTTTAGAAAGCCTCTAAGCGTTATGAAATGATATCATATCATTTCACCCGTAATATAGAAAGTGATATGCAAAATCCCAAATCAAGTACCTGNTTAGAAAGCCTCTAAGCGTTATGAAATGATATCATATCATTTCACCCGTAATATAGAAAGTGATATGCAAAATCCCTGCCCAGGTACTTGATTTTTTTAAATATATAATCAGAGATATTCTATCCAATGATATCAGAAAGCTGGGGAATAAAAAGATCAATTATTGATTCTGAGCTATTAGAACTATATAACATTCTGCCACGCTATTAACAACCAACCTTCCATATCATTAACGATAGGGTCTTGTTTACAGAGAGTGTTTTTACTAGTGACCTCTCTCCCTCCTTCGTCAGTGCGCCTCGTGAAGACATCCGAAGACATCCGAAGACACTTTCTCTTTCTTTCAACTTGGGTAAGCCACCAATTTGATCGAGAAAGACGATAATCGCACCAGCCTTGCTAAGCNAGACACTTTCTCTTTCTTTCAACTTGGGTAAGTCACCAATTTGATCGAGAAAAACGACAATCGCACCAGCCTTGCTAAGTAATCTTGCCTCACCACTCCTCTGTTGGCCCTGCAGTTTGCTGACCTTTTAGCAACTGTTGCATTATCACATCATCTGCAAACAGCTTCAACATCCACCTGGATTGCTTTTCATCGGCTTTTGAGACATCCACCAATGATACGCAACCATCAATATCCCTTTCTGTCCACTGCTGTTGGCCAATTTCCGTCCTTACCGTTCAACTGGCTGTGACTAATTCAAAAGTTTGCANCAATGATACGCAACCATCAATATCCCTTTCTGTCCACTGCTGTTGGCCAATTTCCGTCCTTACCGTTCAACTGGCTGTGACTCATTCAAAAGTTCGCAACAATACTATAAAAAGTAGGAGAGTTATACGTGGAGTGTATTGACGTTAAACGTCCTGTCAGAAAATCAGTAGATTTTATATTCAATTCATCGTTCTTAAAATCTTTCAACTTCAACAAAAGTTTGTTGAAACTACGTATCAGCAGATCAATCAATCAAACATATCAGATGATATGGAGTTTCAGCATCTTGTCGATATTTAGTGCATAGTCTGTTTTTGTCAGTGCAAGAGCCTATTCTTTCGACAGTTGTCGTTTCTTTAGATTCAATAAGAATTTGACCTCAGCATCTTCANATCTTGTCGATATTTAGTGCATAGTCTGTTTTTGTCAGTGCAAGAGCCTATTCTTTCGACAGTTGTCGTTTCTTTAGATTCAATAAGAATTTGACCTCAGCATCTTCACTAGGTCCCTGCCGATACAAATTGGACTACGATACAGATTTCTCCAGTAAAGCTCAATACTTTTCAAGAGTTCATGACTTCAAGTTGTCAATAAACCAGCTTTTACCAAGAGGCAGAGAAGGCCCAAGCCCGTTGAAAGCCATGGATGAAACCTCTCTAGAGCCAATACATCCATTACTTCATTACCTGGTATTAACAAGTGCTCAAAGTGTATTCAATAAAGATAAACTTCATTGGTTTCCGACAACATTTATATAGCGAAATAAGTTTCGTCTGATTTTTGTAAAAATCAAGCGCTTTGAGTGTTGCTTGACTATTCAAAAATGTTCCGACACTAGTTTAATTCCCTCCTGTTAAGACAATTTTGGTCACGGCATAGAATTGTCTGACAACAGCTGGTACAGTTCCCACAAAAAGGATCACTTTGGGAGTGAAGATGGCAAAAAATGAAAAAATATTGAAATATTGATGACGTGGAGTGAGTTTGTGAGTTCAAATGGCAGCTGAACTGAGCGTTCACGTTTTAGAAGTTTTTGGTGGAAAATCACAGATTTTCCAAAAGTATTGTGAGAAGTGAGAAAGTCCAGCGTCAGGAGACGCTGACAAAAATAACGGAATGGAAGAATGAAGAGGAGCCAAAGGAAATAAAAAGCGCCACTTTCAAGAAGCCACACTAGTTCCATTCGCTACCACTTTTTCCTAGGCTAGGGATCATCTGATCATCTGACCATTATTTTAACCTTTTTCTCCACTTGCAGATTCGACACGAACCCCCTAAGTCTCTGCACTCCAGAGTAAGCCGGCAACATTATGACGAGGAATGTTTCTGTAGCGATCCGATTTTGCCAACCATTGTGACAAAAATGAGACGCATTTCAAAACATTGATTGTTTTATTTCATTTGCCTTGTGGCCCAGGAAACCCTGTTACAGAAATTTGGGTTTTTCTTTATCGCAAATGAGAAATCAGTGGCTTCGCATATTTTAGTTTTTTGCTAATTTCACTTCTACTGAATGTTGGATGAGCTCAGATCTTATTGAATATAGTATCTCTGATATTTGGAAATGGCAGCGGATGGTTGATTGCTAAACATTTTAGTAGCCTGACAGCCATCAAGAAACTTTCTGTATTTTGAATGCTCAGTCAAAGACCATTCCTCGATCCTGGACAAAAGCCAGTTTTTTGAGAACAGAAAACGAACATTAGCGCCTTTAAAAAAATTTTGGTTGTCTGAACTATAAGCATATCCCTTAAGGACAGTTGGATGTACTGATTCACACAAACAAGTATGGCTAGTGTTTCTGCTTGAAATACAGATGCATGCTTTCCCAACGAAATGGAAATTTCCATAGTAGGATTGGCACAGTAAATATCGGCTCCTGTAGTATCTTCACAAAGCGATCCATCCGTGAAAAATACTATACGATCACGTAATTGATCGCTAATGTCATTAGAGATCCAATGGTCTCTAGTTGGAAAGATAACATTAAAATTCCTTTTTGTTACATTCATCTTACAGATTTGGTCCTTATGAGCTGGAATAAAGGGCATTTCCTTGATTAAAGGGCCTCATGTTCTGCCATGACCATACACCTTAGAATGTGGTGACCACGGATAGATCGTGAACAGTCTGATGATGGAAGCACGAACTTGCAAAGGTCTCAAATTCAGTAATATCTCCAAAGCAGTAGTGGGTGTCGAGCCAAGAGCACCAGTTATACTCAAACAGCCTTACTTTAATGAANCAAAGGTCTCAAATTCAGTAATATCTCCAAAGCAGTAGTGGGTGTCGAGCCAAGAGCACCAGTTATACTCAAACAGCCTTACTTTAATGAATCTGGGAAGGAACCGCTTGCGTTAGATTGTATCGTGTATCACTCAATGACCACCTACACAAAATGAAGCTTGTCTCTTCAAGACTTTGTCGCTTTTGTAACGAGGATGCAGAAACGTCCTTTCACTTAGTTTGTAATTGCCCGTCGTTTGCTAACAAACGCAAGCGAATATTAGAGGATTTCACAATCAATTCACGTGCCTATGCATGCTTTGAAATAAATAAGATTTGCAATTAGCATTTGCAAATTTCCTTTGTGAGGGTTTTAAAAGCTCCTTGAACATTATTTTTAATAATTTAATCTCTCTTATTTCCTTCCCATTTGGGGATTGAGTATAAAGGGCCCGCCTTGAGGCCTAGGTGTGAATTTTTGGTTTGATTGGCTTCACTTATCACTTACAAATCTATCCATTCATCTCCGATATAATTGACTGGTTCAGCAGCCAGTTTGAAGATGCTTAATTATCTCATTCAAGATTATTTTTTCAAAAGTACTTTGACTCATATGTATATAGCTTCTTAATTTTACTTTTACGAAAGTTCAAGAGTTTTCAAGCACCTATAGAAAGAACTGTTTTCTAAAAGGCGTTTGTTTTCAACGTTTTAAGCTTAACGGTAGCACTTCAGTTTTGTTATTTCGAATATATATGACGGCTTTTGACAATAAAAATGCATAAAACTTTTAATTGGAAAAAATCAAAAGTTGCATTCACAAAACCATTTTGCTAGCATAGTTCTGCTCGACTTAGTTGCAATTTTTCATGTTGTATATCAAGAAAATGTATTCCAAAACCATTATACACAAGATGAAAAATTCAGCATAATTATGAAAACAGCAAGAGCAAAATAAACAACACTATGCAAATTATTATTGTTATCGTTATGTACGTTTAAAAAGCAAACATTAAAAGATTTTTTTTTTCATATTCAAATTTTAATGTAGAAAGACGAAAATTAAAGACTTTATGTTGGTACATTGAGATAAAAAATAAAACATTTTTCCCCCATTTTAGCTTTTTTATGAACAGAGTGTTGAAAACATAAAAGTAGGTACCTGGCATCATTTAGACAATGGAGTTGAGTGTAAAAGGCATTTTCTTCATTTTCAAACAGTCATGGAGATGTTTAATTTACGTAATATTTTTTTTAATTGCAATATTTACAACCCCCACCCCCCTTTTTCCTATCATTATCACCTAACTTTCTCTTTCCCACTTCATTGTCCTCGTTCTCGAATCTCATCTCATCTCTGATGCTAATGATACATAGCCTTAATATGATTTAGATTCGCTCACAAATGTCACAACATGGGAAAATTCAATTACCACGAATAAATTATGCTCAACTCAGCTCAACTCGGCTCCCTGGATGTTTTCCAGCGTGTTGAAAGGGAAAATGTTATGGAATAATATTTGATATTCATAAACATACAACGTAAACAACATCTAGCTCTAGATTCTGTTTCCATATATGCGGTTTATGTGAGATTTTAGTCAAGAGAAAAAAGTGGGTGGGAGTTGCATGCACGAGGAGGCTTACTACTTCGATATATAAATCATAAATAATTCAACATAACAATATTTTGGAATATTCCGAAAGTGGTGATTAAAATTATGGCATTATGATTTATAAGAGAGGGGACACTCTGACAACAGAACGAGCCCTTGCTTTGTTTTGTTTTTCAGTAATTTAATTTAATATTTAAATTTATTTTGTAAACAGTTTCCTTTTAAATGGAGATGCATCAATTAATTTTCATCCCCTAAAACAAATTTAAAGAGATTTTGTATTTGGTGCTTGATGATTGTCATCTTCAGTTGAATATCCTAACACTTCCCCGGGTCGTTGTAAAATGGAAGAAATTAATGAAATGGAACTGTACCATGAAGTTTGAGGTTGTGGTAGCTGAATCTCGTTAAAATATGTCCTGAATTTTGAAGGCGATAATTTTTTTGTTAAACTATGGAATCTTCAAAATCTAAAATTTAAAGTTTTTGGTTTTGTTGCCCATAGTAGACTTGTTTGAGTTGAGCCAATTGTTGATTCAGACATGCAAGCTACAGGATGGATGGATGGATTATCGGTTATTATCGGGGGAGGAATGAGGTTATGATAACAGGCACGGAGACCTCAATGTGAGTCCATTGTGCCTAACTCTCAACCAGCGTTGCCAACTATTTTTGAAAGAATTCTGTTCAAAACTATGGTGCTATTCAAAGAGATGGAGTTGAAATACCGGAAGTGATAGCAACGAGATAGCTTCCAATAAGAATAGGTCCACTTACATTAACCGAGATCAGTGCCTCCATCCGATCTTTAAAGAATGGCAAAGCAGCTGGACTATGTAATATCACTGCTAAGGTCCTGAAAGCGGATATTAACCTCGTTGCAGCGACACTTCATCCACTGTTTCAGAAAATTTGGAAGTAAGAGTCGTTTCCCCAGGACTGGCAAGAGGGCATTATTGTGAAATTGCTGAATGTAACAATTGGCGCGGCGTTAATATCCTTTGTGTCGTGATGAAAGTGTTTTCTAGGATAATTCTGGATCGTATAGTAGAGATCATAGACAAATTGCTTCGTCCTGAATAGCCAGGTTTCAGAGCCANTGCTTCGTCCTGAACAGCCAGGTTTCAGAGCCAAGAAGTCCTGCATCGAGCAAATCAACACCTTACGAATTATCATAGAGCAATCAGTCGAGATGAACTCCCCATTGCACCTCCTGTTCATCGATTACGACAAAGCATTTGTTTCCTTCGATAGAGAATGCATATGAGCTGAATTGAAAAACTTGGGTGTACTCATTAAAATCATATCCCTGATACGCAGGAGTTATGAGGGTTTCAAATGTAGAGTACTCCACGATGCCAATTTGTCTGAACCCTTTGAAACACTTTCGGGTGTCAGACAAGGCAGTTTGTTGTCATTCTAGATTGAGTGCCGATACGAGCAACAAAAAACAAGCCACGAAGAATCATTAGGAGCCTCCTCCTACCGCGAAAGAGATTTGAGTTGCTGGATTTTGCGACGATAAATATGAGCTAACACATAAGCTATTGGACATGCAACATAAAGTGATCGACCTAGAACGAGAGTCTGCTGAAGTTGGGCTGAAAATCAATTCATCAGACTCCAATCTTCCTCTAATTCTCGCCAGCGCCCATAGAGCGAGTAACGCAATTCCAATATCTGGGGAGTATTATTAGCGTAGACGGTGGTGCAGCTAAAGATGTTGAAACCAGCACTAAAAAGGGCATGTTGCATTCATCGTTTTTAATCGTACATGGTGCTCTTCGATCTATAGCACCAGAACTAAAATCAACATATTTCGATCATGTGTACTGTTTGTACTGTTATATTGTGAGACCTGGCTTATTACAAAGGACATTAAACGAAAAATACAAGTCTTTGTCAACCGTTGTTTTCGCAAAATCTTGTGTATCTTTTGAGCATGCTGCATTACTAATGAAAAATTTTGAAATAGAATTGAACAGAAGGATATCAATCTTGAGATGCGTAAGAGAAAATTTGGTTGGATTGGGTACACTCTCAGGAAAAGTCCCGAAGAAGTTTGTCACCAAGCACTTGTGTACAACCCACAAGGCAGCAGAAGAAGAGAATGACCGAAAAACACCTGTCATTGCTGAACGCTGGCGGAAGCTAATGCTTGGACAAATCAAAGTGGCAGCTCTTCGTTTAACAATATATGGGACTTGAAGCAAAAGGCACTCCGAAGTACGAGATGGTGATTTTTTATTTATGACTCATGCTCTTAGACGTAGCTCAGCAACATGGATAAGAGGTGAAAAGCAAAGTAAAGTAAGGTAAGTATGGGGTTATAGTGAAGCCTGAAATAGTACTAGCAGACACACATTAAAAAATTGCTCTTTGAAGATGCCCATGACGTCTTAGCTTTTATTAAGGAACAAAACATAAAATTAGGCAGCCGTTCAGTTTTATTTTTAGGAATCACTTTCAAAATATATGAAAATATTAATATCACAAAAAAAATAGAAAAACGGGTTAATATCACAAAGCGTGGTTCAAGCATATTCAAAAATTGCCCTTCAAAGTTTTCCAGGACCAGCCATTCAATTGATCAACATTGTGCTTTTATTTCTATGAAATTTAATTTTCTGATAATCATCCCATATCATAGAATTTAAAAATGGAAGTGGTGCCTCCTGTATGTAATCTATTTTACTATTTAATCACTCAAATCCCAATCCAATTAACACTAAATCCATATCATAGACCAGCATTTATTTAATTTTCTACCCCATTTCACTCACAACGAACTTTTTGATCGAATCCCAAATCCTACAAACAAAAATAAAAGTTTTGATGCCTATAAATTTTAATTTCCCTAAAAACCAACAAATCGCTTCTACCCCAAACTCTGCAATCACCAATGAGAAAGAGTGTAAAAAGTATCACACAATCTTTAATCAATCAAAATAAAAAGAGAGCTTTTAAATCACAATCAATCAATTTCTATTCAATTAAATTCAAGTCGGTTGGAAGTGAGTAAATATTTTCAGAAAGATAAATAAAAAATCTGATTTACTGCAATACTCTAGACTTTAACTTTTGTAGTTTCAGGAATTATATTGAGTTAAATCCTTAGAAACCGGATGAGTTTTGGAAATTTGAGCGTTTATTAAAGAAAATCTTGTAAAATTCAGAGTATCATCCATCGGAAGTTACAACATTTCCTCATCTTTTTGACAAGTTGTGGATGCCATCCCAAAAAACTGGTCATCTTTTGAGTCAAAGAACGAATCGAGCCAATTTTTGATGCCTTGGACTGAAATGAAGCGTATTCCGGAAAAAGCATTCTGCATCGATCGAAACAAATGATATCAGAAAGCGCCAAGCCTGGACTATATGGCGGGGGGGGCAGAACTTCCCATCCGCTATTTCTTAAATAGTTTTTAACGGGTTGAGCAACATGTGGCCGAGCATTGTCATGTAAGAAAATCATTGTCTCGTGCCTGGTCTCCCATTCTGGCCCTTTTTCCTTCATGCTCTCTTTAAACGAATCAGTTGTTGTCGGTACAGCTCTCCAGTAATTGTTTCACCCGGTTTTAGAAGCTCATAATACACAACTTCCTTCTGGTCCCACCAAATACAAAGCATTATCTTGGTAGCGTGAATATTCTTCTGCGGTGTCGATTTGGCTGATTGGCCGGGCTTCACATACGATTTGTTGGGCTTCGGGTTGTCGTAATTAATCCATTTTTCGTCGCCAGCAACAATCCGATCCAAAAACGAGTTCTTTCCACGTCTCCCGACTTCAACTCGTATGTGTGTGTGAAATTCCGGTTTTGAAATCTCGAGACCCAATATAATATTTGATGTAGCAAGTAGTTTGATTAGTGTTTAAGTTAATTGGACCATTTTTAGCATAAAATAATTTCGTAGTGTCCGGTTTATACATAGGAAGATGCTGAAGGGGATACGTAGAGCAACCTCCAACCCATACATGCAGATGCTGAAGGGAGACTTAGAATTTCTTCCAGCTAATACAAGCAGATTTGAACGAGGTCATAGAGCCACCTCTGGCTCAAAGTGGAAAATGCTGTAGCTTGACGTAGAGCTTTCCCATGGGGTTGAATTTCATCAGAATTGATTTTGAATTTATCAATTAATTGTCAAACATTTGTTCGTAATCAATAAAAATGGCTCAAATTTTTGCCATGATTAAATCAGTCAATAAATTTTTAGTTCAATCGGCCAAAGCCTACTATGGGCTACTATAGTAGGCTCTGGCCGATTGAACTAAAAATTTATTGACTGATTTAATCATGGCAAAAATTTCAGCCATTTTTATTGATTACGTCAGAATTTGTTTCAATTTATTGATTACAATAACAAATATCTATTTGGAGCCCATAATAGGCTTTGGCCTATTAAGCCCAAAAACAATAGACTTCTTGAGACCAATGATTAACATTATTTCAAGATTATTTCAGTTTGATCGTTCAATAACTGGAACCGCTTCCGTTCGAGAAAGAATTTGACACAATCTACATTCGACAATCTAATAATAATAATAATAAGGCCTATAGGACCAGGCGAGTTTTGGACCAATTACT
>JXPH01002270.1:3664-17810 GCA_001014845.1 Mochlonyx cinctipes | reverse complement strand
TTCGATTTTTTGACTAATTTCTACACTTTATCTTTTTCCAAGAAATGTTAAAGTAAAACGAAATAAAGTATTAAAAACTATGACTGCCCTTGTGCCTTGAGCCAAAGACAATGAATACATAGAAATCGAAATCCATGCTTAGGTGGAATGGAGGAACTTTTTGTTTTTGGTTCGTTTTCGAGGTGGTGTCCGGTGGAGGAGGTGGAGATCTGGTATAATTTAGGTCTGTGTCTTTGGTTTGTGGGTTTGGTATAATTTTGCTTTTGGTTTGTATCCATGGTTCGTTATAATGCCTATTGAAAAACGCACCACCTCTTGTATTTTTTGTATGTGTGGTTATTTGTTTGTATCTGTGGTTATTTTCTGAGATGTTTTTGGTTCGTTTCTTGGTGGGTCCTGCGTTGTTGAAAGTTTTTGCATTTGAGTTCCACTAGATACCCACCAAAGACAAATCACTGTTTGTGGGCATCTTACTTTTCATTGTCTTTGCTTGAGCTTCTGCCTATCAACCAGAAGGGTACGGGTTCAAATTTGAGCTGTGACCTGTGACGATTGAATAAACTTTCGTTCGAATGGCATTCATATCGAAGAGATAAGACATTTTCCTTGTAGCAAAAATTTAAGACGAAGACTACTGAAATGGTAACGCATAGCCATTAAAAGTTGTGGTGGTTCAGAATCCACTATAAGCTGTTGTAGGTCCAGTAATACTTAGAAAGTTCCCTGAAATATAGGGACTCACCTGGTCCAAATTTTTTACGCAAAGCGCCACCTGATTTTTAGAAATTTACTAAATTTTGATATCCATAGTCGTTACTTTATATGTGAATGAAACAGTCAAAGAACGACTATAAAGTCCTGATGAAGTTGACCGAAACGTCGACAATAATGAATTAAATTGTGCGAAAGATTTTTGGACTGAAAAGCCATTCTTGTTTCTTTTTTATTTGTTATTGCCAAAATTTCATATTTTTAACAGTTTTCTAATTGCTCTAATAATCCATTTACCAAATGTTTGGGATACCTGGCCGCTAAGTGGCATACCGTACTATTAAATTAAAATATGTGCCAGAAATAAGCAACCTATGTTCCAGATCAGTGGTTTAGTACTCAGAGAATTTTTTCAAATTGGTGAACACAGATATTGAACTTGACTCAATCAATAAGATTGTTTTCGACGGCCTATACCTGTTTATCACCACACTGGAAAAATCAATTCCTGTTCTGACAACAGTATTGATTTACACACTAAACTTTTTTCGACCGGAATCTTGAATTTCCATCAGCTGAACGTGTTCAAATCGAAGTTTCCCTGAGATTTTGGTCAAACCATCTGATGTTCAGGTGGATGACCTAAGTTTTAAGTCATTTGACCCGAAAATCAGCATAATTCTGACCCGAATAATCAGCTAATGAATATTCTGGCAAAAGTTTTAAGTGTGTGGCTCTCAAAGTTGTGGCCGGCTGAAAATTAGTTTTGACCGGCCGAAAATTAAATTTCGACCGGTCGAAAATTATTTTAACCGGCCAAAAATTAAATTTTGAGCAGCCAAAAAATTAATCTTGGGTTCTATCTCATAATCAACCCAGCAATGTCCATGCTTTGCCTACCACCGTACTATGAACATTGCTGGGTTGATTATGTTATGGAAAATGGTAAACTACTCAAATTCCATTTTCAGCCGCTCAAAATTTAATTTTTGGTAATGAGATCCTCTAGAGCGCCCTCTACATTGCATTTTGCGTAAAAAAAATTCGAAAAATCAGAAATTCGTGCCATGTCTTGGCATTCTTGGACCGGAATTGAAATTAGATGAAAGAGGCTATTCAGACTCACCAAAACTGCACCTACTTGCCAAAAAATCTAAAAACTGTATTAGGCACACTCAGTCCCAATATAAATTTAAGTACTCAGATTTTCACTTGTTAACAGCTCTTACACAAGCCAGGAAAAATTCAGCTTTTGAAAATCGGACTTATGGTAAGAGATAAGCCATTAAAGAGACCGAAATTTACTACCTAATGTAGGCATTTCTATTCCAATAGCCAGGTAAAATGAGCCTCCAAAACTATGCCAAATACTAGATTTTACATTGAAATCTACTAAAGAAATATTTAAAATTAAAAAAAAAATCTCTATTTAAAAAAATAAATAACTATTTCTGGTATTTGTACGAGGTTTTATTTTCTTCAAATGCGTGAAATACAAAAATATCTCGTTTAGCACATGCCAGAACGGAAAACCTAACAAAAGGAATGTAACCCTATCGAAAAAATACACACAGAACCTACTAAAGGAAGTTATCGTTAGTGTCTGTGCTATCGAAAACACAAAAACTTACAATCGAAACGAAATGTAGATGTTGTTAGGTTGAACGATAAGGAATTTAAATCAAATTTATTTTTGAAAAATAACTAAAAATAGTACTGAGGTAGAGTTTTTTTCTTCAGTTTTGGACTTAAAACATATGTAAAAGTCGTAAAACCTGTTTTTGAGGACATGTGAACTTGAGACTTTGTCTAAATTGATCACAAATTATAAAATGGAGATTTTAGCTACAAAAAGTAAATTTTCAACATTATTTTTAATAAAAATATGCGTCACTAGGCGTACATTTTCATATTATTTTTCGCTCCATTTTTGTATGGAAAAAAATACTCCGCCATTTTTACAAAATGTACAACACGTACAACCCAATTTTTCGGTGAGAAATTTTGTTGTTTAATCAGCTGTTCCAATTTCAGCATTTTTTCGTACTTTTACAGCTTTTCTTTCATTAAATATGTGGCATGTTAATGGAACAAAAGTGGCCAGCAAGGCTTTCGAAAGCGCAATAAGGTCCTTAAGACAGTAAAATTACTAAAAATCTGGACCTTGGACCAAAACTAAAATTGGTCAAAAGGGGTCAAGTATGTTTCACCTAGGGAGCACTTGGAGTTGAAAATTCTTAATAATTTAAAATTTCGGTTACATAGCCTGGGCCTGGGGTCAGGACCTTAGACCAGAATTTAAATTTGACAAAGACGACTATTTAGGTTAAAAATCTATGATCCGGACCAAAACAATTCAAGCAATTTTGAGTTGCATGCCTGTTACATCTGTTAGTTTTTCACTGCAACCATCGAATGAAGGAAAACTTTGGCACTACTTCCACTTTATGAATATTTATTTTATTATATAGAAGGAAAAATAAGTTGAAAAGAGTAGAAATAACACTCAAAAGCATAATTGTCAACATAAAAAATCTCTCTTTATTGTCCACTCGAGTGCCCTTGCTTTTATATTTTTTCTCTGAAAAAAGAGCCGGGTTAAAAACTGAAAAAAAAGAAAATATTTATCGAAACTCATTTAAATTCCATTGAAAAATGGTAGAACGGGGCACATTATCCTAATACACGATCGCCCATGTTGCTAAATTGTACATCAGGCACCAATATTTCGTTGCTTCAAAATCAATAAATTCAGCAAACAACAAAAATATAGGAAAAACTCCCAAATTATACAAGGAAAGGAAATAAAAATAAAAAGAAAAGTTTCGACTTAATTTAAAGGCAGGTATACTTTTCCTCTCTCAACTTCTTTTCTTCCATCCATTTTCCATTTTCCATTTTCCCATTCAAGAATTTAACTTTTATGTTCAGGGATTTGGAAATTTAAAGAAGAAAACTTTGAACCAAATGTATAAAAATTTACAGAGATGTGGGACGTGGGTGGTGGAGTAGGAAAAATGGGAAAGGAAAAACACATAAATTTATTATTTGATTATTTTATATCCTCAGGGCATGAAACACTTAGAGTTTTGGGTTATGAGTTTTGGGTTATGCTCCTGCTAGATTTTTTTTTTACTTTTCCTAAAAAGTTCTTATTATCATCATTATGATATGAAGTTAATCTTGAGAGATTACATTTTATTTTTGTTGACACTGAATATGAAATCAGGGTCCGGATGGGAAATTTATCTTCTCTTTATCAATAAGCAGGGATCGATATTAAATAAGGATGTGGCATCGTTAAAAAATTAATCAAAATTATAATAAGGGTTGAATTCGTTATCCTTTTTTCAGCCCTTTGCATGTGGCAATATGTAGAAATGGGAAAGATGGAGGTTGGGTGGGGATGGGACCGTTGTAAGCTTTTAAGGAGATGAAATATTTATGTTTCCTTTTTATGACCAAAAAATTTGATCTTCCAAATTTCTATACAATTTTTTTTAAGTTAATTTTCTTCCGTTTTTCAACCATATTATCGTTTTTATCAACTTCTTGTTAATCCTTTCTGCTTACAGAAATCTGCCTTTTAAATTGAATAGAATTGAGTTTGATTTTTGTGGAGGTGGGTTCAAATTTGGCGCATGAAAAGAAATATTTTGGGAAATTAATTGAGGGGTGAAAGCGATCTATTCACGTTAAAGTCAACAGAAAGAGTGCTTGAATGAGGAAGATGAATTTGTTGCCACCGCATGATTTTCAAGAAATTAAAGGATTATTTTCAATAAACTGATGCTTAAAAGGTTTTTGAAGAAAATTTTAGTGGCGGTGTGGGCAGAGGTTCTCAATGTAATTAAATAATAAGAACCAATAAAAATGTAGCACCAGCACCAGTTAAATTTCTGCCACACCACACTACTGGTAACGTACACACCCAATCTTGATTTAAAAATCAGCATCACAAAAATTGTAAAAATTTGCCATTATTTGGTTGCTGATTTCTCAGCAAAATTTGGTCTTAGCTTTTCTTCCATTCTCCCATCATATTTATAGATTGTAAAATTTGGTTCAAGAGAAAAGCTTCTCCCAATGGTCTGAAACGCGAAAAAACACCAAAAAATCTATCAGGGTGTGTAGTTTTTAATAACGATGCAAAAAATCCAGAACAGCTCGTTAACGACCATCAAAATCAAAATCCAGCTTCAGAACCTGTCAGCATTGGTACGAGGATTAATAACGAGTTACCAAGTAGAGCGGAGGTCAAAGAAGCATTATCTTCTTTGAAAAATGGAAAAGCTCCTGGTGTTGATGGAATCCCTCCAGAAGTTCTCAAAATCGATATAAACCTATCAACAGACATCATCTATCAATTTGTATGTCATGTTTGGAACACTAACACTGGAAACAGGGTTTTATGCCGAACATCCCAAAGAAAGGTGATATAAGTGACTGTCACAATTTGCGAGGGATCATGCAGCAGTCCATTCCCAGTAAAATCCTGTGTACAATTATCTTAAAATGAATCAAAGCAGCGCCTGATGCAACATTACGATGAAAACAGGCAGGCTTTTGAAATCGCATCTCCTGAGTCGACCAAATAAATACGCTCAGTATCATTATTGAGGAGTTTAAGGAGTTGAGCCGACCATTGTACGTAGTTTTCTTCGACTTCCAGAAAACCTTTATCTGCTAAAGTAGGACACATTTTGGAAGGCTTTAAGCGATAAAGGAGTTCCAGCAAAAATTATTGATCTGATCTCACCGACCCTATTCCCTTGAAGAATGACAAGGAAACTTGCTGACCCCTTTGTTATTCCTAGTTGTAATGGATAATATGCTGCGCAAGGCACTTGAGGTAGAGAAGCGTGGCATAAAATGGAGAAACATCGATGATCATCTAGAAGATACGGACTACGTTGATGATCTAGTCATACTATCTCAAAAAGAAAGATATGGAAGGCAAAATCATATACGTTTCCTATGAAGGAAAGACGGTTGGCTTGAAGATCAACGTCGAAAAGACAAAGTACCTCGCTATAAACAAAAATAGCGCTGGCGATTTTGAGATTGACGGTAAAATCTTCGAATGCGTCGATAAATTTACTTACCTCGACAGCAAGATAACAACTAATGATGAACTCGACAAAGACGTTCAAAACCGCATCAATACTGTAAAAGGGGAAGATTTTATGCGCTAAATAACATCTGGCGCTCAGGCCTTATAGTAAAAAACATCAAACTTCGACTACTTCGTCTTGTACTATCCACTCTGATGTACGCGTCCAATACTTGGAAAGTGACTTAATTAGTCCCCAACAAAATTCAGTTCAGACATTTGTCAATCGATGTCTACGTCAAACCCTCCAAATAAGATGGCTTCGTACGATTGCTAACACTGAATTATGGCAGCATTGTAGTATGACCAGTATAGGGATAGAAATCAGGCGACGTAAACTTGGATGGATCGGCCACGTGCTACGAATGGGCCCAAAGAACCCCGGATCAGAAGCTAAAGAAGCTTTAGAGTACTGTCCTCGGGAAGGAACTCGTTCCAGAGGCAGACCACGTCAAACTTGTTGCCGCTCCATCAAGTCAGACTTGGATGTACGCAACGATGAATGGGGCAACATAATACCAACAACAAGGGATCGAATGAGATGGAATAAGACTATGGATTGGCTGTGTCCCGCCTGGGTACCTTAAGTACGTTAGTAAGTAAGTTAGTAAGTGTGTGTGTCTGTGTGTCTGTATGTTCCATCGTTCACGTAATTCTCAACCGATTAGGCTAAAATTTTGAGTGGGGGCTTTTCTCAACAAAAACAAGCACGAGTGCGTTAACGCGCTTAATCGGGCCTCAGGGTCAGAACTTTCTAGATACCTGGAGTTTTATTTAATGATCGGAATGAGTTCAAATTTGGAACAAAATCTTGTGGTAAGTATCCAAGAACAGTTCCTGAAAAAGTTTGACCCTGAGACATAGAGATCTGTGGGCTCCTGGGTACTAAGAACTTCTAGAACTTTTGTCTTCATGATCGAAATGAGCTATACTCCTCATATACTGAATTGCACTACTCGCTCTATGCGGCTGTGGGCAACATTGGAAGAAGATTGGAGTTTCATCTCATTTTTTTCATCTGTTTAACGTTGATTTTTAGACCAACTTTAGCGAAGTTCCTGTTTACGTCGTCCACTTTATAGTATTGCATGTGCATTAGCTTATGTGCTAGCTCACATTTATCGTCAGCATAATCTAGTGAGTTGTTCTTTGTTGCTCGTATCACCACTCTATTCAGAAGGGAAAGAAACAGCCTTGTCATTTGTCATTTGAAAACCACATAGCTCTTGCGTATCAGGGATATGGTTTTATTGGGTATATCGTACACCAATGTCTTTTAATTCAGTCCATATATGCATTCTTTATCCTCCTGAGCTCTGAAACTAACTTGTCTGTTTAAGACGAAGCTGTTTATCTATCATCTCTACTATACGATCCCGCCACGTTTCAGTAACAGTGGACGGACTGTCTTCGCAACCAGGTTAACAGGTAGCTTTCAGCAGCTCAAACGACATAACATAAACTTTAATATCTACCACTCAAATGGCTATTCAACAGAAGACAATTATAAGATTAGGTACTCCAATTCCATTTTTCACATCTACTTCTAACTGTTGACATTGTTTTTGTTAGATAATTCTTTTTAAGCAAAAGCTTTTTCAACAACTTTCAAAAAAAATCTTTTTAAAATTGATATTACATTTCCTGGTCCAGCGAGCAACCAAATGGAAAAAGTCCTTTGTAATATTTTTCAATTTATATTTTAAGAATGTCATGTCACTTCAATGACATTTTATATTCAACGAACATCAATACAATAACAAAAACATGAGGCAAATCGGAAAAGCTGTCCAAATACATTCTGTATACACTCTGATGGCGGGTTGTTGTAAATTTTGTATGACTATTTGACTATATATCAAATGAATTTTTATAGTTTTCTATTATTGCTAGTTCAACCGAATATAAACACAATCCATTTCCATTTGAATGCATTTATTTATTTATTTATTTATTTATTTATTTTTATCAATTAAGTGTATTGGGGAAAATTTGAAATTCAAAATATTGAATATTTATTGGGGAAAATGTGATGAATAAACATTTTTCCTAAGTGACCAGCACAAAAGAGTCATTAGTTTCATTCATTCCAAAAGCTTTTGGTATGGAAATTAAATGTGCATTAGGAAACGAAAGAAGTATTGATCCTAAAAGCAAAAAGTATTAACCTAATTACGAGAAAGAAAAAATCTCCAACAATTTAATAAACTTAATTGTTTGGTGTGAAAATTCTGCCACCTTTTTTGTTCTGTATCTAAATTCAACAAAACTAAATAAACAGAGAAGTGAAAAACTCATTAAACGGGTAAAAATTAATTAAAAGCTTTTTTGCTCCAGTTTTAACTTTTTTTCAGATAAATTTGTCGCATTGTCTCATGTACCATTAGCCCGATTTTTCTCATATTCTCTCTGTGCTGTATCATTTTATTTATTTGTTTATTTACGTCGTCGTCCTCGTCGTTGTCACTTTAAAAAAATAATTCTTGTCTGCTTTTTGGGTCACAGTCAATTTTATTAGGCTGAGCTTTATTCTTCATTTAAAATTTGAAGGTTGAAGGTGAAAAAATAATGATAAATTGATGTTATGTTTGGTTTGACGACCGGGTGGTTGAGTGGTTAGCACGCTAGCCTCACATCCACTAGGTTTTGAGTTCGATTCCCGAAAGAAACTGCTGTGTTCTATTAAATTAGAAATTTAAATTCCAAAGCTATGCTATAAAAATGTGTATTTGGGCAGCTCAGAACCATATTAGCTGCATAAAAACTGGATTTGGGAGTATGGAGCTCACATTGAGAAGAATTTGCAAGGTATTTATATTCAAAAATATTTATTCAGTTCCGTAGCAGCACGAACTGATCCTGATTGTTGTCTAAAGAGAAATTTTAAAATATGATTTGCTGGTAGGATGGTTATTATTAATTTGTTGCGAATCCAATATAAGCTGTAATTTCCGTTAGTGTGCAAATTGGCATTCCTATCATACCATAAATCGCAACCTTTCCAATTTGAATAACCTTCCTCTCCGGGGTTTCAGTGTAAAAAACCTGCGCATGACGCTGACACATAGCTGTTACAGATGTTGCGAAGTGTTTGCGCCACAGAAGTATTGCACTAGACTCCAACAGCAGCAAACGAGGTTCTTTTAAAGTTGCGAAATTTCCATGTACAACTAAATTCGTTTTTAGTCTCCACTGCTATATTCCTTCGTCACATATTTGAAAGCAAGAAGCATGAAAAAAATGAAATATGCTGGTCAAAACTGTTGTAACAATGGTTTTGACATTAAATTGCCAGGTAAAGATGAATGTGTCAAAGAATTTATTGGTAATACTTTAGAAAATACATCAAATTCAACCCTGTTTTTACTAATGTAGCAGAAGTCCAAGGCCATTTAATATATACCTCTCGTAGAATTTCCAATTTCTTTGGGTACCCTTGTTTTTCAAGCTATTTGGGAGGGTGAGGCCAAAGGCAACAGTATTTTTCAATTATTCATAACTTTTTTCCTATCGAATTTTTTGAGCAAAACTGATTCANTTGTTTTTCAAGCTATTTGGGAGGGTGAGGCCAAAGGCAACAGTATTTTTCAATTATTCATAACTTTTTTCCTATCGAATTTTTTGAGCAAAAATGATTCATATTCATGTTTATGTTCATTGGAATCGATCGTTCCCCAGCTCTGGACTGCACAGTGGTTACTCTCCTTTAACTTACAAAAATTGTTCCCGCGAAATACTTGTCTAGGGTAGAAATTTTGCAGGTACTATCCTTCTGACACAAGCCAGGATTGACGATTAGGAAGGAAACGGAATTTCAGCTTTGGTATAGTTCGTTATAGCGTTAAGTGCAAGAATCCTTCAACTAGACTGCCTAACTATAAGCACAATCGAGAAAAATTTATCTAATGGGATAATGGTAAAGCACTTTGGATGCATCTAGACAGTACCAGCGATGACTAGCCTATCGTTTCTTGGTTATGTAGACACTTATCAGGTAGTCCAGTTTACTAAAAAGTCAAACTCTAATCGAACTTAACATACACTGTCTGCATTAACCAGGACACTCCATCCTCCTCCACAGCACTATAAAAACATGTGTTACATCCTCAAAATGAAAACAGCAAATGAAAAAATACTACTAGCTTATGGCTACAGCTAGCACGTATCTAGCAGCTTAGTGTATCACCCTTCTATAAAATCTAAGCCTCACCAGCAAGTGCAGTGTTCCATAGTTACTAGCAGCACTCACCAAGTCACCTCACACTATGTAGAGAATATTCTGGACCACCAAACTTGTGGCTACAAATAGCACATATCAAGTAGCTTAGTGTACCACCCTTCAAAAAAATCTAAGCCCTACCAGCAACTGCAATGTTCCATAATGATTACAACTACCTACCGAGTCACCCCGCAACTTGATGAGGAACTGTTCTTGGATACTTACCAAAAGCTTATATTCTAAACGTGAGCTCTTCCCGATCACTAGGACTTAATTATTCTGGAAGTTCATGATACCTAGAAGCCTTCAGATCTCAATATCCTAAGGTTATACTTTTTAGGAACAGTTATAGGATACTTACCAAAGGCTTATATTACAAACATGAACTCTTTCTCAACACTTAAACTCAAAAATTCTGGAAGTTCCTAGTGCATACAAACAAGATTTCAATGTCCCCGCGGCACTCTTTTTTAGGACCTGTTTTTGGATACTTTACAATATCTTATATTTCAAATTCGCGCGTTCTGATCATATGAACTCAAAAAGTAAAGAATTCTGGAAGTTCCTGATACCGAGGAGCTCTCAGATCCGTCCAAGGGTCAATGTTTTAGAAACTTTTCTTGGATAAAGATTTCTGAAGTTTGTGGCTCAATTTGGCTCAGTAACGAACTCGTCCTTACTTTTGTTGAGTTTACGTTCCATTTCTAAGTGCTTTTTCTGTACATTTCACCTAGAACGAAAACTTACGTGAACAATGACCTCTCTAAATTAAAAACATCCTCCAATCCCAATCCATTGTTAAATAAACTACAAGAGTTGGCATACCTATAACGCCATTGTGGAGCACATCTTAAATTTGACACATCATACACAACCAAAAAACATTTTAGGGTGAATCAACATGTTTTGCTCATTAATTATGTAAACACTGTTTAAGGTCATCCATTCAGAAAAAAGGAACGCTTTTCTCATCATTGTCATCATAAAAAGAATGCGCATCTGCCTCTACCAAATCCTAGGCATTCATCTTCTTTTTTGTTCCTCTTCTTATTCTGCAAAAATGTATTTCGCTTATGCCATATTTCATTTTATTTCTCTACATGTTACAGAATAAAAATAATAAAATCATACAAAAAATGTACACGAAGAAGAGCATGAATTTATGTATCTTTTTTTGGGTAGAAATAAAAATCTATTACAAAGTGTAATCCTCTTATTATAAACGTGAGATGATAGAAATGCAATACAAAACTTTCCACTCAATATTTTCTTAGCTTTTCTTTCTATAGATATAAATAAAAAAGAAAAGATTATGTATTCAGTAAATTTTGAAAAATTTTGGTCCCGGGAACGTCGTCTGACAAGCGAAAAATTCTGAAAGAAAAACGTAGCAAACCACAAAGTGGATTATCTAGCATTTCATCATATTTATTGTATATTTTGTGATAAGAACTGGACTAAGCTGTCGACAAAGATGATATGAATTTTTTTTACAGAGGATCGGAAAGGTATTTACAGAAATATCCAAAAAAGACTGGTAAATGGTCATGCCACGAATAGATAATATTATCTTAGATTTAGCATGGGAACTGTTCTTGAGCACTTGCCATAAGTTTATATTCCAAATTTCGACTCATTTCAATAAGTATAACCCAGAATTCTAGGGAGTTGCCGGTACCTAGGAGCCGTCAGATCTCGATTGCCCAAAGTCAAACTTTTTCAGGAACTATTCTTGGATACTTATCAAAAGCTTATATTCCAAATTTGAGCTCATTACGAACACTACAACCCTGGAATTCGGGAAGTGCAGTGGTCAGTACCTAGGAGCCTTCAGATCCCGATGTCAAACTTTTGCATGATCTGTTCTTGGATACTTACCAAAAGCTTATATTCTAAATTTGAGCTAATTCCGATCACTAGAACTCAAGAAATCTGGAAGTTCCTAGTACCAAAGAGCCCTCAGATCCTGATGTCCCAAGGTCAAACTTTTCTAGGGACTCTTCTTGGATACGTACCAATAGCTTATCAACCGATTTGAATGGCATTTTGTGTGGGGTTTTTTTCAACAAAAGTAAGGACGAGTTCGTTAATGTGTCAAATCAGACAACAAGGTCTAGGGGATCCCATACAAACTCACCACAACTTTCCAGAAATCTTGAGTTATAATCATCGGAATGATTAAAAATTTGGAACATAATCTTGTGGTAAGTGCCCAAGTACAGTTCCTATATAAGTTTGAGCAAGGACATCGGGATCTGGGGAGTCTTGTGTACCAGGAACTTCAGAAATTCTTGAATTCAAGTGATCGGAATGAGCTCAAATTTGGATTCTAAGCTTTTGGTAAGTACCTAAGAACATTTCCTAAATATAGTGGCCCTGGCACATTGGGAACTTGGGGCTCCTATGTACCGGACACTTCCAGAATTCTCATGTTCTAGTGATCGGAATGACCATAAATTTTGAAGATAAGTTTATGGCAAGTGCCCAACTAGTCGAAGTCTCAATCAAGTCACTGATGATGAAAAGCTGTATAATCCACTTCGTGGTTTCCTAAGATTTTTATTTTATTTTCCATTTTCTATTAAGGCAAAACTAAATTCTCAAGAGATTGACAAACAAGATAGATTTTCTTCCCTACATCTCCACTCTCTCCTCAAGCAGAACAGACATTAGGAATTAGGTTAACGTCTAGAATAAATTCATTGGATTTTAATAAATTCAACGTGCTTGAGATGAGATTAAATTTTATTTTCCGTTTCTTCCTCTGAATATATTCCTTCTCGTATGCACCAACTATGGAGAGAAGTTTTAGGGATCAGATGTTCGTTTTTCACATCAGAATAACTATTTTTTTCTAACTTCTCTTAAATGTACAATATAAAATAAGATGGCAAAGGATCCATTTCTCAAGGGGATTATTTAAAAAAAATCTCTATCTTAATGAGAAAAGTGATGAAAATCAAGGACTTTTTTGCTGACAAAATGAAATTATCAATTTAACGATCTCGCTCCGTTACCAAGGCGCCATTGTGAAATATATTTTCCTATTACATCGCAATTTTCCATAAATAAAAATAAAATTTGTAATAAAATAAATAAATAATATTATTTAACGAAAATTTTCATTGCAATTTAATTGAACTTTATTTGCTGTTTCATAACAAAGATTTATGCATCATTTAGCACAAAATTTTCCTCATCAATTTGATTTTCTTCTTTTCGGCATTTTAGCTATGCATGAATATGGTGGAAAAATTTCGTTCAACTTTATCGTTTCAGATCTAATAATATTCATTTGAAAATTGAAACGCCCCTCCCCCACATTTTCCACCCACCACATCACATCCTAAAACGTATTTTGATACACACTCGATTATGTGTTGAGTTGATGGAATTATATTGGAATATTTACATTTTACAGAAGAAATAGTTTTGATTAATTCGGTTTTTCAATTCATTTAATATTTATTTATTTACATATCATCTTATTGATTTATCCAGGTTTGCTACGAAGATGTTTGTTTTGAGGAAAGGAAATTACGATAACGTAGGTAGGTAGGTACAAGTTTTTGAAACTTTGAATTGAATGAAAGTGTATATTACATAATATGCTTCTTATTTATATTATGTTTTTGATTAAATTTTATTTCTGCTATCTACACGTAGAAAAGTCTGGGTTTTTTTTATCAAAGAATCTTGAATTATATATTTGTCCGTACACTAGGTTTAAAATTTAGCCTAATTTATTAAATTTTAAATTTTATCGAACGGGTGGTTGAGTGGTTAGCACGCTAGCCTCACATCCACTAGGTTCTGGGTTCGATTCCTGGTACAAACTGCTGTGTTCTATTAAATTAGATTGTTGATTTTCAGTTTGTGATAAATCTGAATTGTCCATATTTTTGTGAATAGAACACAGTAGAGTCAGTCTGTGAAATATGCGTACAACTACTACCATCTACAATTATATAACCTATGATTGTGGTCAGCTTAGTCAGTTTCCTTGCAATAAAAACTGAACATGACTTGATGGGCGCAATGAGCTGGTAACTCATTAGCATAACCATTAAAGTTGTGGTAGATCGGAATCCACTATAAGCTGT